>JARQOD010002495.1:0-76970 GCA_033576555.1 Oophaga sylvatica
TTTCTCTGCTGATCCGCAGCGGATTTCGCTGCTGATCCGCAGCGGATTTCGCTGCTGATCCGCAGCGGATTTCGCTGCTGATCCGCAGCGGATTTCGCTGCTGATCCGCAGCTGATTTCGCTGCTGATCCGCAGCTGATTTCGCTGCTGATCCTCAGCTGATTTCGCTGCTGATTTCGCTGCGGATCAGCAGCGAAATCAGCAGCGAAATCAGCTGCGGATCAGCAGCGAAATCAGCAGCGAAATCAGCTGCGGATCAGCAGCGAAATCAGCTGCGGATCAGCAGCTGATTTCGCTGCTGATCCGCAGCTGATTTCGCTGCTGATCCGCAGCTGATTTCGCTGCTGATCCGCAGCTGATTTCGCTGCTGATCCGCAGCTGGATTTCGCTGCTAATCCGCAGCTGATTCGCAGCTGATTCGCTGCTGATCCGCAGCGGATTTTGCTGCGGATCAGCAGCGGATTTTGCTGCGGATCCGCAGCGGATTTGGCGCTGCGGATCCACAGCAGATCCAGAAACCATGTACAGTACAATGCAAATAAATGGTAAAAAAAAACGCTGTGCACATGCTGCAGATTTTTCAGCGCGGATTTGCTGCGGTTTTAAATCCGCAGCATGTCAATTCTTTGTGCGGATTCCGCAGCGATTTTACACCTATTCCATTATAGGCGTAAAACCGCAGAGAAAAACCGCAGCAAATCCCGCTAAATACGCAGGTAAAAGGCAGGTCGTTTTACCTGCGGATTTTAGAAAAATCCGCAAGTGAATCCGCAACGTGTGCACGGGGCCTTAGGGTCAGGCTGGGTTCATATTGCATTATGGCAGTCCGTTAGATGGACTGCGTTTCACCGCGGTATAACGCGTGTAACGCAGTCCGTTAACGCTGCCATTCACCCCATTTGTGTGCGCATCGCAACGCATGCCATGAAGCGGCATGCGTTCGCGACGTGTCGTCATTCAGTGACGGAGCCTTGGACGCAGGCTGCAGCGTCTGGGCTCCATCACCGCTAGCACAGATGAATCATCGCTGATTCCTCTGCACTAGCGGGTATAGCATAACGCGATCGCGTTATGCTATACCGTTACCAGCCCGTCAACGCTACGTGTTGAACGGGCTGGTAAAACGCAATATGAACCCAGCCTTAGGGTTAGAACTAGGGTTAGGGTTAGAACTAGGGTAAGGGTTAGAACTAGGGTAAGGGTTAGAACTAGGGTTAGGGTTGGAATTAGGGTTAGGGTTGGAATTAGGGTTAAGGTTGGGATTAGGGTTAGGGTTGGGATAAGCTTTAGGGGTGTTTTGGGGTTAGGGTTGGGATTAGGGTTAGGCTTGTGGTTAGGTTTATGGTTAGAGTTGGGATTAGGGTTAGGGGTGTGTTGGGGTTAGGGTTATGGTTAGGGTTTGTATTAGGGTTAGGGGTGTGTAGGGGTTAGGGTTGGGGTTAGGGGTGTGTTGGGGTTAGGGTTGAAGTTAGAATTGAGGGGTTTCCACTATTTAGGTACATCAGGGGATCTCCATACGCGACATGGCGCCACCATTGATTCCTGCAAATTTTGCGTTCAAAAAGTCAAACAGTGCTCCCTTTATTCCAAGCCCCGACGTGTGCCCAAACAGTGGTTTACCCCCACATATGGGGTATCAGCGTACTCGGGAAAAATTGCACAACAACTTTGGGGGTCTAATTTCTCCTGTTACTGTTGGGAAAAAAAATTGGGGACTAAAAAAGTTATTTTTGTGGAAAAAAAAATATTTTTTATTTTCACGGCTCTGCCTTATAAACTTCTGTGAAGAACTTGGGGGTTCAAAGTGCTCACCACACATCTAGATAAGTTCCTTGCGGGGTCTAGTTTCCAAAATGGGGTCACTTGTGGGGAGTTTATACTGTTTAGGCACATCAGGGACTCTGCAAACGTAACATGACGCCCGCAGACCATTCCATCAAGTCGGCAATTCAAACGTCACTACTTCCCTTCCGAGCCCCGAAGTGTGCCCATACAGTAGTTTTCTCCCACATATGGGATATCAGCGTACTCAGGACAAAATGGACAACAACTTTTGAGGTCTAATTTCTCCTGTTACCCTTGGGAAAATAAAAAAATTGGGGACTAAAAGATCATGTTTGTGGAAAAAATATGATTTTTTTATTTTCATGGCCCGGCGTTATAAACTTCTGTGTAGCCCTTGGGGGTTCAAAGTGCTCACTACACATCTAGATAAGCTCCTTGGGGGGTCTAGTTTCCAAAATGGGGTCACTTGTGGGGGGTTTCTACTGTTTAGGCACAACAGGGGCTCTGCAAAGGCAACATGACGCCCACAGAACATTCCATCAAGTCTGCATTCCAAAATGGCGCTCCTTCCCTTCTGTGCTCTCCCATGCGCCAAAACAGTGGTTCCCCCCACATATGGGGTACCAGTGTACTCAGGATAAACTGTACAACAACTTTTGTGGTCCAATTTCTCCTGTTACCCTTGTGAAAATAAAAAATTGCGGGTTAAAAAAATCAGTTTTTGAGGGAAAAAAATGATTTTTTATTTTCACGGCTCTGCATTACAAACTTCTGTGAAGCACGTGGGGGTTCAAGGTGCTCACCACACATCTAGTTAAGTTCCTTGAGGGGTCTAGTTTACAAAATGTGGTCACTTGTGGGGGGTTTCTACTGTTTAGGCACATCAGGGGCTCTGCCCGCCCGCAGACCATTCCATCAAGTCGGCATTTCAAAGCGTCACTACATCCCTTCCAAGCCCTGACGTGTGCCCAAACAGTGGTTCTCCCCCACATGTGAGGTACTAGCGTACTTAGGACAAATTAGACAACAACTTTTGGGGTCCAATTTCTCCTGTAACCATTGTGAAAATAAAAAATATGGGGCTAAATAATAATTTTTTGAGAAAAAAAAATGATTTTTTATTTTCACGGCTCTGCGTTATAAAGTTTTGTGAAGCACCTGGGGGTTCAAAGTGCTCACTGTGCATCTGCATAAGTTTCTTAGGGGGTCTAGTTTCCAAAATGGGGTCATTTGTGGGGGAGCTCCAAAGTTTAGGCATACAGGGGCTCTCCAAACATGACATGGTGTCCGCTAACGACTGGAGCTAATTTTCCATTCAAAAAGTCAAATGGCGCTCCTTCCCTTCTGAGCCCTGCCGTGCGCCCAAACAGTGGTTTATGACCACATATGAGGTATCTGTGTACTCAGGAGAAATTGCCCAACAAATTTTAGGATCCAATTTATACTGTTGCCATGTGAAAATGAAAAAACTGAGGCTAAAAGAAAATTTTTGTGAAAAAAAAAAGTACTTTCTTTTTTTTTCTGATCAATTTGTGAAGCACTTGGGGGTTCAAAGTGCTCACTCTGCATCTAGATAAGTTCCTTGGGGGTCTAGTTTCCAAAATGGGGTCACTTGTGGGGGAGCTCCAATGTTTAGGCACACAGGGACTCTCCAAATGCGACATGGCAACCGCTAAATATTCCAGCATATTTTCCATTCAAAAAGTCAAATGGCGCTCCTTCCCTTCTGAGCCCTGCCGTGCGCCCAAACAGTGGTTTATGACCACATATGAGGTATCTGGTGTACTCAGGAGAAATTGCCCAACAAATTTTAGGATCCATTTTATCCTGTTGCCCATGTGAAAATGAAAAAAACTGAGGCTAAAAGAAAATTTTTGTGAAAAAAAAAGTACTTTCTTTTTTTTACGGATCAATTTGTGAAGCACCTGGGGGTTCAAAGTGCTCACTCTGCATCTAGATAAGTTCCTTAGGGCGTCTAGTTTCCAAAATGGGGGTCACTTGTGGGGGAGCTCCAATGTTTAGGCACACAGGGACTCTCCAAATGCGACATGGCAACCGCTAAATATTCCAGCATATTTTCCATTCAAAAAGTCAAATGGCGCTCCTTCCCTTCTGAGCCCTGCCGTGCGCCCAAACAGTGGTTTATGACCACATATGAGGTATCTGTGTACTCAGGAGAAATTGCCCAACAAATTTTAGGGTCCATTTTATCCTGATGCCCATGCAAAAATGAAAAAATTGATGCTAAAAGAAAAATTTTGTTGGAAAAATTAAAATGTCCATTTTTTCCTTCCACGTTGCTTTAGTTCCTGTGAAGCACCTGAAGGGTTAATAATCTTCTTGAATGTAGTTTTGAGTAGCTTGAGGGGTGCAGTTTTTATAAAGGTGTCACTTTTGGGTATTTTCTGCCATATAGACCCCTCAAAGTGACTTCAAATGTGAGGTGGTCCCTAAAAAAAATGGTTTTGTAAATTTTGCTGTAAAAATGAGAAATCGCTGGTCAACTTTTAACCCTTATAACTTCCTAACAAAAAAAATGTTGTTCCCAAAATTGTGCTGATGTAAAGTAGACATGTGGGAAATGTTATTTATTAACTATTTTGTGTCACATAACTCTCTGGTTTAACAGAATAAAAATTCAAAATTTGAAAATTGCGAAATTTTCAAAATTTTGGCCAAAGTTCCATTTTTTTCACAAATAAACGCAAAAATTATCGACCTAAATTTACCACTAACATGAAGCCCAATATGTCACGAAAAAAACATCTCAGAATCGCTAGGATCCGTTGAAGCGTTCCTGAGTTATTACCTCATAAAGGGACACTGGTCAGAATTGCAAAAAATGGCCAGGTCATTTAGGTCAAAATAGGCTGGGTCATGAAGGGGTTAAAGGGCCCCTAAGACTATATTGAAAATTTGTCCATACAATCGAAAATACAAATTAGTTTCGTGGAGCAACGACGCACAGGAGAGCTTTAACTTTACCTGAACAATTTAAGACGCCAAAACTGAGCTCAGATTGGTTTCTATGGGCAACATAGTAGTGTCCCCCTCCCATTTGTATTATTCTCAAAATTAAGGCTCTGTGTTTCTCTTCTCCCCCTTTCCACTTACTTGTTATGAAAGCGCTCCAGGTCTTTTGTGGGATTTTTTACTTTTTGGCAGGGTGGATAAAAATCATGATTTTTTTAAAAAAATCAAAAAAATCGGATTTTTTTGATTTAAATCAGATTTTTTTGATTTAAATCGGATTTTTTTGATTTAAATAGGATTTTTTAATCAAGTTGTACACAAGCAAAACTTTGTCTTTTTGCAAATCAAATTATTTTACACAAATAAAAATATTAAAACAGTTGATGATTATGAAACCTAATAATTTTTATTTGCACTATTAAACAATCAGAATTGAACTACAGAGAGTAAGTACTTTTTAACAATAGCCTATCTCTAACATTTGAAGTAAGCAAACATCTTCAGTGAATACATCAGTCCTTTAAGCCTACTGTTTATTTAGGACTTTTAATAGGAAAACTAGTTGTCCTGCTTTAGCAGTTCCTAAGCGGTTTCGGACTGTTGTGTGCACAAAACCAAATGAAGAAAACAATCTCTTACTCCTGCCGATGAAGCCGATGCAGTCAGTAGCTGAGTAGCTACATTTATTATCTTCGCTGGAAGAACAAGTGATTGCGACTTCCACCAGTCCAGTGGTTTTAGTTCATTAACGACGTTATCTGCAAACATGTATTTTTGAAATGGTGCAGATTCACACTTCAATTTCAGCACAGTTGCCACAATGTCATGGTTAGTATTGGCGAGCCACTTTGTCTTTCAAATATTTTGTACAAGCCGCTCTTTCTTTGTCGTATACAGCCTGAAGATGTTTTCCTGAGATACAAACCACCAAGTAGATTTGATAGCCTGGTCTTATTCCTTCGATCATTTGTACAAACAATGGGTGTTCAACTAGTCGGAAAGAAGAATTGGTTGCAAATATGAATTTAGCAATTAATTCATCAAAATGTTCTTTCTGGCTCGTCGTAGTCTTTAAGGAATTTTTCTACACTTTGCACGCAAAGTTTTTTGTTGGGCTGCTTTGTTGAAGTTGTACCCAGATATTGATTGTCACGTGCAGCACAAGCCATATTTGACCCTGAAAGCACAGTAATTAAAAATATAATTCGACTGCGTATTTGAAGAAATATAACGAAAATATTTTGAAACAAACTTTTTGAACAATGTAATGGTCCTCGTCCTATAAGGGCTGTCTCAAAAGTTATGCTACTCAAGTTTCCGGTGAAGTTGCTGTAATACTAGTAATATCAGAGCAACTGAAAAAAATTATGTCACAAAAGTTTTAAAAATGTTTTTTTAAAAAAATGGTCAATTTGGCAGACTTCAAAAGTGAATTGTAGCCTACAATAATAAAAAAATAGGCGTATACACACTCTTTTATTTTTACTTAACGTTAATCTTCTGTGAAATATTGCCTTAACATAAATTTAAATTCTATACTCCAGAACTAGTGCTAGAAATTTTTCTTTTCATAGACTTTAACCACCCAGTAAAACGTCTGTTAAAATAGGTTGTAATTGCCAGACTTACCACTAGTGCTAGGGTCCTGGTGCATAAGAAGCTGTGGGGGTTCATTGACATTAGTTGTATCACTATCAACATCTTCATTTCCCTTCTGGTTGCAGTTTTCATAATGTGATTTCAAACGGCAAACAAGTCCTTGGATATCCTTTTGACAGTATTTGCACTTTGCTCTCCCACCTTTCTTTCCAAGCTCTGCTGGCATCTCAACAAAATGAACCCAAATAGGGTCTCTCTTACGACCTGCCATGGCTCACGCAGATCACTTCTGAAGTTTGATTGTTACTACAGCCAAGTACTGCTGACTGACTATCCAACAAGTTTGGGCATGTCAACTGAATGGAAAAAGAAACTGAAACCAAGCTACAGAAAGTGAAACCAAGCTAGAAGTGTGGAGTTAATTGAACAATGATTAAAAGTTTTAGATTTTAATCGTGATTTATATAAAAAAAATCTTTTGATTTAAATCAGTGATTTAAATCATGATTAAAATCACGATTTAAATCGATCTGATTTAAATAGAAAAAAATAATTTGATTTAAATCGTTGATTTAAATCGGCGTGATTTAAATCAATCCACCCTGCTTTTTGGCCAGTCAGAGAGAGAAAAAAAGTGGTTGATTCCGGTTTTTCAAGTGTTGGCCGTATTTTCTCAAAATACGTGCTAAAAAGCTGTTAGTGAAACATTGGGTTATGGATTTGATTGTTCTATATAAACACTGAAATATATACTCTTCATGTTTCTCCTAGGATTTCTAACACTTACCTCTTCCTCCTCATTGCCCATTATAATTACATCACGTCCTGTGTAAACGGCTACGAATGGTTGTTCATCATTGTCTTTTACCTCCTTCCTTTGCAGCCATTCTTTTACCTATAGGATATGAACCAAAGAAAATAAATTGAGAATAGCACAACGACATATCTGTGAATGGCGTGATAACTGAAAGTATCTTACTGTTAGTTCTTTTGGTACAGATGGTCTGCGCCTGTGTTTTAAAATGAGGAGTGCCATGAGATAGTATCCCGAGAGAGCCTTGTCATTGTTACTCATTTCATAAAACTTTGCTTTTTCAAAGATGGTGGTCACATTTTTTTAGATGCTTTTAGTATTTTGCAGCATTCTGCATTTGTGAGTGGCATGAGCCCCAACCTGTATGTGTGATGGAGACAAACAGGCACAAAAAAACAAATATCCAAAAATGAAATAAAAAATCTTTTGGAAAATGCATGAAGGTAGTAATAATCATAAGGTATTTAGTAAACATAATTTTGATCAAAATAATGTACAAGCCATCCCGCCACGTCAAGGCAACCCTCGTGGGACAGTCCTACTCTAATATTGAAAAACCTTTCCACTTGTCAAGTGACTTAAATGTGAACAAGGGCAGAGGGACTGAACCCACCAGTTGAAGCTCTGGCCAGACAGGATGGATTTTCTCAATCAGAAAACAGGGCGGTCACTACCCTTATATGCACGGAATTGCACTATGAACTACATAGAAAACTAGATCTGAACTGAAAAAGTAATGTTAATGTGTATGCAAAATGTAAATGCATATTTAACATGACCATTACACAGAAAAACAGGCACAAAAAAACAATATCCAAAAATGAAATAAAAAATCTTTTTGCAAAAATGCATGAAGGTAGTAATAATCATAAGGGTATTTAGTAAACATAATTTTGATCAAAATAATGTACAAGCCATCCCGCCACGTCAAGGCAACCTCTGTGGGACAGTCCTACTCTAATATTGAAAACCTTTCACTTGTCAAGTGACTTAAATGTGAACAAGGGCAGAGGGACTGAAACCCACCAGTTGAAGCTCTGGCCAGACAGGATGGATTTTCTCAACTCAGAAAACAGGGCGGGTCACACCCTTATATGCACGGAATGCACTATGAACTACATTAGAAAACTAGATCTGAACTGAAAAAGTAAGTTAATGTGTATGCAAAATGTAAATGCATATTAACACATGACCATTAACAGAAAAAACAGGCACAAAAAAACAAATATCCAAAAATGAAATAAAAAATCTTTTTGCAAAAATGCATGAAGGTAGTAATAATCATAAGGGTATTTAGTAAACATAATTTTGATCAAAATAATGTACAAGCCATCCCGCCACGTCAAGGCAACCCTCTGTGGGACAGTCCTACTCTAATATTGAAAACCTTTCCACTTGTCAAGTGACTTAAATGTGAACAAGGGCAGAGGGACTGAACCCACCAGTTGAAGCTCTGGCCAGACAGGATGGATTTTCTCAACTCAGAAAACAGGGCGGTCACACCCTTATATGCACGGAATGCACTATGAACTACATAGAAAACTAGATCTGAACTGAAAAAGTAAGTTAATGTGTATGCAAAATGTAAATGCATATTAACACATGACCATTACACAGAAAAACAGGCACAAAAAAACAAATATCCAAAATGAAATAAAAAAATCTTTTTGCAAAAATGCATGAAGGTAGTAATAATCATAAGGGTATTTAGTAAACATAATTTTGATCAAAATAATGTACAAGCCATCCCGCCACGTCAAGGCAACCCTCTGTGGGACAGTCCTACTCTAATATTGAAAACCTTTCCACTTGTCAAGTGACTTAAATGTGAACAAGGGCAGAGGGACTGAACCCACCAGTTGAAGCTCTGGCCAGACAGGATGGATTTTCTCAACTCAGAAAACAGGGCGGTCACACCCTTATATGCACGGAATGCACTATGAACTACATAGAAAACTAGATCTGAACTGAAAAAGTAAGTTAATGTGTATGCAAAATGTAAATGCATATTAACACATGACCATTACACAGAAAAACAGGCACAAAAAAACAAATATCCAAAAATGAAATAAAAAATCTTTTTGCAAAAATGCATGAAGGTAGTAATAATCATAAGGGTATTTAGTAAACATAATTTTGATCAAAATAATGTACAAGCCATCCCGCCACGTCAAGGCAACCCTCTGTGGGACAGTCCTACTCTAATATTGAAAACCTTTCCACTTGTCAAGTGACTTAAATGTGAACAAGGGCAGAGGGACTGAACCCACCAGTTGAAGCTCTGGCCAGACAGGATGGATTTTCTCAACTCAGAAAACAGGGCGGTCACACCCTTATATGCACGGAATGCACTATGAACTACATAGAAAACTAGATCTGAACTGAAAAAGTAAGTTAATGTGTATGCAAAATGTAAATGCATATTAACACATGACCATTACACAGAAAAACAGGCACAAAAAAACAAATATCCAAAAATGAAATAAAAAATCTTTTTGCAAAAATGCATGAAGGTAGTAATAATCATAAGGGTATTTAGTAAACATAATTTTGATCAAAATAATGTACAAGCCATCCCGCCACGTCAAGGCAACCCTCTGTGGGACAGTCCTACTCTAATATTGAAAACCTTTCCACTTGTCAAGTGACTTAAATGTGAACAAGGGCAGAGGGACTGAACCCACCAGTTGAAGCTCTGGCCAGACAGGATGGATTTTCTCAACTCAGAAAACAGGGCGGTCACACCCTTATATGCACGGAATGCACTATGAACTACATAGAAAACTAGATCTGAACTGAAAAAGTAAGTTAATGTGTATGCAAAATGTAAATGCATATTAACACATGACCATTACACAGAAAAAACAGGCACAAAAAAACAAATATCCAAAAATGAAATAAAAAATCTTTTTGCAAAAATGCATGAAGGTAGTAATAATCATAAGGGTATTTAGTAAACATAATTTTGATCAAAATAATGTACAAGCCATCCCGCCACGTCAAGGCAACCCTCTGTGGGACAGTCCTACTCTAATATTGAAAACCTTTCCACTTGTCAAGTGACTTAAATGTGAACAAGGGCAGAGGGACTGAACCCACCAGTTGAAGCTCTGGCCAGACAGGATGGATTTTCTCAACTCAGAAAACAGGGCGGTCACACCCTTATATGCACGGAATGCACTATGAACTACATAGAAAACTAGATCTGAACTGAAAAAGTAAGTTAATGTGTATGCAAAATGTAAATGCATATTAACACATGACCATTACACAGAAAAACAGGCACAAAAAAACAAATATCCAAAAATGAAATAAAAAATCTTTTTGCAAAAATGCATGAAGGTAGTAATAATCATAAGGGTATTTAGTAAACATAATTTTGATCAAAATAATGTACAAGCCATCCCGCCACGTCAAGGCAACCCTCTGTGGGACAGTCCTACTCTAATATTGAAAACCTTTCCACTTGTCAAGTGACTTAAATGTGAACAAGGGCAGAGGGACTGAACCCACCAGTTGAAGCTCTGGCCAGACAGGATGGATTTTCTCAACTCAGAAAACAGGGCGGTCACACCCTTATATGCACGGAATGCACTATGAACTACATAGAAAACTAGATCTGAACTGAAAAAGTAAGTTAATGTGTATGCAAAATGTAAATGCATATTAACACATGACCATTACACAGAAAAACAGGCACAAAAAAACAAATATCCAAAAATGAAATAAAAAATCTTTTTGCAAAAATGCATGAAGGTAGTAATAATCATAAGGGTATTTAGTAAACATAATTTTGATCAAAATAATGTACAAGCCATCCCGCCACGTCAAGGCAACCCTCTGTGGGACAGTCCTACTCTAATATTGAAAACCTTTCCACTTGTCAAGTGACTTAAATGTGAACAAGGGCAGAGGGACTGAACCCACCAGTTGAAGCTCTGGCCAGACAGGATGGATTTTCTCAACTCAGAAAACAGGGCGGTCACACCCTTATATGCACGGAATGCACTATGAACTACATAGAAAACTAGATCTGAACTGAAAAAGTAAGTTAATGTGTATGCAAAATGTAAATGCATATTAACACATGACATTACACAGAAAAACAGGCACAAAAAAACAAATATCCAAAAATGAAATAAAAAATCTTTTTGCAAAATGCATGAAGGTAGTAATAATCATAAGGTATTTAGTAAACATAATTTTGATCAAAATAATGTACAAGCCATCCCGCCACGTCAAGGCAACCCTCTGTGGGACAGTCCTACTCTAATATGAAAAACCTTTCCACTTGTCAATGACTTAAATGTGTAACAAGGGCAGAGGACTGAACCCACCAGTTGAAGCTCTGGCCAGACAGGATGGATTTTCTCAACTCAGAAAACAGGGCGGTCACACCCTTATATGCACGGAATGCACTAATGAACTACATAGAAAACTAGATCTGAACTGAAAAGTAAGTTAATGTGTATGCAAAATGTAAATGCATATTAACACATGACCATTACACAGAAAAACAGGCACAAAGAAACAAATATCCAAAAATGAAATAAAAAATCTTTTTGCAAAAATGCATGAAGTAGTAATAATATAAGGGTATTAGTAAACATAATTTTGATCAAAATAATGAACAAGCCATCCGCCACGTCAAGGCAACCCTCTTGTGGACAGTCCTACTCTAATATTGAAAAACCTTTCCACGTTGTCAAGTGACTTAAATGTGAACAAGGCAGTAGGGACTGAACCCACCAGTTGAAGCTCTGGCCAGACATGGTGGATTTTCTCAAACTCAGAAAACAGGGCGGTCACACCCTTATATGCACGGAATGCACTATGAACTACATAGAAAACTAGATCTGAACTGAAAAAGTAAGTTAATGTGTATGCAAATATGTAAATGCATATTAACACATGACCATTACACAGAAAAACAGGCACAAAAAAACAAATATCCAAAATGAAATAAAAATTCTTTTTGCAAAAATGCATGAAGGTAGTAATAATCATAAGGGTATTTAGTAAACATAATTTGATCAAAATAAATGTACAAGCCATCCCGCCACGTCAAGGCAACCCTCTGTGGGACAGTCTACTCTAATATGAAAACCTTTCCACTTGTCAAGTGACTTAAATGTGAACAAGGGCAGAGGGACTGAACCCACCATTGAAGCTCTGGCCAGACAGGATGGATTTTCTCAACTCAGAAAACAGGGGGTCACACCCTTATATGCACGGAATGCACATATGAACTACATAGAAAACTAGATCTGAACTGAAAAAGTAAGTTAATGTGTATGCAAAATGTAAATGCATATTAACACATGACCATTACACAGAAAAACAGGCACAAAAAAAACAAATATCCAAAAATGAAATAAAAAATCTTTTTGCAAAAATGCATGAAGGTAGTAATAATCATAAGGGTATTTAGTAAACATAATTTTGATCAAAATAATGTACAAGCCATCCCGCCACGTCAAGGCAACCCTCTGTGGGACAGTCCTACTCTAATATTGAAAACCTTTCCACTTGTCAAGTGACTTAAATGTGAACAAGGGCAGAGGGACTGAACCCACCAGTTGAAGCTCTGGCCAGACAGGATGGATTTTCTCAACTCAGAAAACAGGGCGGTCACACCCTTATATGCACGGAATGCACTATGAACTACATAGAAAACTAGATCTGAACTGAAAAAGTAAGTTAATGTGTATGCAAAATGTAAATGCATTTTAACACATGACCATTACACAGAAAAACAGGCACAAAAAAACAAATATCCAAAAATGAAATAAAAAATCTTTTTTGCAAAAATGCATGAAGGTAGTAATAATCATAAGGGTATTTAGTAAACATAATTTTGATCAAAATAATGTACAAGCCATCCCGCCACGTCAAGGCAACCCTCTGTGGGACAGTCCTACTCTAATATTGAAAACCTTTCCACTTGTCAAGTGACTTAAATGTGAACAAGGGCAGAGGGACTGAACCCACCAGTTGAAGCTCTGGCCAGACAGGATGGATTTTCTCAACTCAGAAAACAGGGCGGTCACACCCTTATATGCACGGAATGCACTATGAACTACATAGAAAACTAGATCTGAACTGAAAAAGTAAGTTAATGTGTATGCAAAATGTAAATGCATATTAACACATGACCATTACACAGAAAAACAGGCACAAAAAAACAAATATCCAAAAATGAAATAAAAAATCTTTTTGCAAAAATGCATGAAGGTAGTAATAATCATAAGGGTATTTAGTAAACATAATTTTGATCAAAATAATGTACAAGCCATCCCGCCACGTCAAGGCAACCTCTGTGGGACAGTCCTACTCTAATATTGAAAACCTTTCCACTTGTCAAGTGACTTAAATGTGAACAAGGGCAGAGGGACTGAACCCACCAGTTGAAGCTCTGGCCAGACAGGATGGATTTTCTCAACTCAGAAAACAGGGCGATGGAGACAAAAAAAGTAATAATAATAATAATGTTCCTTTTATGTAGAGCTATTAATTTCATAGTGCTTTACATACATTTTCAGTTACTTTCACATTTATACATTCTGTATGAATACTTGGATAATTTGCAGAAAATACAAAACAATGACAATTCAATGCTTACCCCCTTTTCAGGCTTTTAGGTTTCTTCTTGTTGAGTCCCTGTTCAATTTTTTCTAATCCCTCTAAAAAAGATTCTGCATGGCTTTTGGCTTCCTCATCCTGGTCGCCAGTCAGAAAATTTACCAATTGGCGCACATTTCCTATATATTTTTTCATGGTTTTTTCAGATGTTTTTTCTTTTTCCAGCGCATCAAAATATTCTATGGTCTTATCAAATTATTTTATAAAATCCAGGGTGATTTCCTCAGGGCTGACGAAATAAAGAAATCTAGCAACATTGTCTACCTGAAATTAAGCACACAACATACATTAGGATTTAAGCATTTTAAGGCGCATTAATCAACTACATGCAACCTGACAGCACATCAAACTTGCCATTCGCTTAACAGAAAGCTCTGAATGGGTCTTCTGTAAATGTTCTCTAAAACTTGTCAACATGGAGATGTTACATCGTGTTTCTTTAGCAACCCGGCCTTTGCCAATTTCTTCGCAGGTGTAACCTGAAATAAATGTAACACATTAGGGCACATAGTAGAGGTTTTCTTTGCTTATAATTGGTGTCAAACATTTTTTCTTTTTTATCAGGGCCCATGAGCTTCAAGCTGCGCCATTGATCACGACCTATCTGACTACACTATCGTATGCAGGGACATTCGTGCTGCATCACCACAGACAAGGTGAGGACTTCCCACCCACAGTAGACAACCATCTTGTTTGGCCACACCACCCCCGCACCCATCACTACCCAAAAAAACACCATTTACCAGGTTTCTGAGGTCCCAGGGACTGGCTGCGTGCCCTCGTCTGTGTGATTTTTTAATTTTTTTATTGCCTAATAATGCATGCAACATTGCGTTGGCATGTATATATTCACCAGAAACTGAAATGACCCAGACAGTGTCTGTGCACCCCGTTATCTGATTAAATAACTGATATACACAAAGATGTATCTGTGCATGCCTCCTTATAATAATTCTTCTGTTATAAATACAGTACATATGGGGTAGAAGAAATACTGGTTTTCAAGAAAAAAGTTGTTTGTTACAACTTAGTGGACTTTGAAGTTAAGGGTTTCATATGCCAGTGAAGAAGTCCACCCCAATAATCTGTAGAATTGTGGCACTAATCCCAGTTTCTCAAGTCTGTGAGACAGCAGGGTGAATGACCATCTCCTCTGCACTGCAATTAGGAAAGCACAAACACTGAACATTAGGGTAATAGAAAAAGCACATTCCTGCAATCACTTATAGGCCGGGATCACACATGCGAGACACACGGCCGAGTCTCGCATGTGAAATCCCAGCTCTGGCGCCGGCACTCGGGAGTGGAGCGAGCGGCTGCATAGAATTACATGCAGCCGCACACTCCACTCCCGAGTACCGGCGCCAGAGCTGGGATTTCACATGCGAGACTCGGCCGTGTGTCTTGCATGTGTGATCCCGGCCATAAGTTATCTGCGTTAGGCAGGATATTTGGCCATGTTGGATTTATGATCTACAAATAGATATTGCAGGCACTAATTGTGTGCCATTTGTACTCGCACAAGACAAAAAGACCATATTAGGAAAAAGGTAACAAATGGGCAATAAACTGAGCACAAAAGGTGACAATAGTGAAAAAATAATCAAAAACCTCAATATAAAAATGATATAAATATGGTGCTCACATAATAAAACAAATGGTACATAAAGTGCAAGAGTATAATATACTAACGTAGTGCCAATATAGATTAAATTTCATGTATGGGAAACAGGAACGCCCGTAAGGGTTAACATGCCTAAGGCAAATAAAGTGCAAATAGTGTGAATAAACTATCCAGATGTGAAAATAAAGTGCTATATATATATAAATATATATATATAGTGCTTTAATTGCCCGAGGTAGCCAAGGATATTCACAAGTGTGAAGGGATATGCTTTCCATAGTCACCTGCATGCTCTCACACCACACTCTCTATCCCTCACCTCTGCCACAATTCTACAGATTATTGGGGTGGACTTCTGCCATTGGCATATGACAAACCCTTAAATTGAAAATCCACTAAAATGTAAGTTTTTTTTTTTTTTCCAGAAAAGCAAAATACAGTATATGCTACAAATAGTAAATGGAACTTACGGAGATGTTTCATCGCTGGTGCCAGTAACTTCAATATCAGGTACCCTAAGAAGATGAATTTAAATCTGCATTGATACTTTGTAAAGACATTCATATCTGCCACTTAGCTTTCCACCCAGCTTCTCACATCTGTATATGCCACTCAGCTTTTCAGTATCCCAGCACTACAGTAACATAGTGCTATAGGACAGGTTACCTGTCATGGAGCACTAATACATTATTGACTTTCCATAAGGCTAGAATGAGATATGTATTTACCTTTCTGAGGGCCTATTTAAGACTATGCATCCACGTGTTTCCAAAAAATTTGCAAAAAATTCTGTGGGATCTTCAAACTTGCTCTTCTTGAAATCGAGAGAGTCGTATGGACTGCAGATAAATATTTAATTATGTTGTTCCGTTTGCTCTTTGCTTCCGCCAATACGTTTTTGCGTTCCTCTTCAGAAGCAGTTTTCATGCAGGACTTGCATAGATGCTTGGATAATTTGGGCTGTAAAGTCTTGCACATCTTGCAGAAAAGTTTTTTGAATTGCTTTGTAGAAGCCATTATTGATATTAGAAGAATTCTAAAAAGATCAGTTGCTAAGAAGATGTGCACAGGTCACTTGCTCTGATCTGCACTGAAATTTATAATGCAGATGTCTTGCTTTGTGTGTGTGTTTTTTTTTTTTTTCTCCTGTCTTTTCTGGTCTGCTGATTTTTATCTACTAAAAGTTGTCCATCTCATGTAAATTAGCAAGGGAACTGATTAAGAGGTTGGCACCTTACGGTATGCACAAATCAACATCGCTAACGGGATCGCTAAAACGCACTATTAGCGATCCGTTAGCGATTTGTTCGTGCGGCATTCCGCGACGAGCTTCCTGCTGTGATCTCGCTCGTCGTGAATCGTTCGGACCTATTCTCGTCGCGCTCCCGGGGTATTATCGCTAGGGGCACCTTTTCTTACGATTAGCGGTACTTTTGTACCGCTAAGTCGTAAGAGATCGCTAACGCGATAGCGTCTTAATATCGCTAAATGGGCGCATTAGCGATTAGAACAATCCGCTAGCGATCATTAGTAAATTGGCAGCTACGGTCACTAAATTTAGTCGCGATTTCGCCATTAGCGATGTTGTTGTGTGCGGCATCTGCCAGCGACGAGCTTCCTGCTGTGATCTCGCTCGTCGCTGGAATCGTTCCGGACCCTATTTTATCGTCGGCGCTCCCGCTGGGTAAGTATATATCGCTAGTGTGGCACCTTTTTTAGCGATTTAGCGGTACTTTTGTACCGCTAAAGTCGTTAAGGAGATCGCTAACCGCGATAGCGTCCTTAACGACATCGCTAAATGTGGCCGACACTAGCGATATTTAAACGATCCCGCTAGCGATCTCATTAGTATGCGACGCTAACGAGATCGTTAGCGGGATCGAGTAGTGTGGCAGTACCTTAATATTGAACATTTAGAAATAGACATTGTCTATTATGAAGGATACATACATTTTATTATTAAATTACACTATATATATAATATATATATATTTAAAAATCAGTGTGATAAGCCTACATCAGGGGCTTTGCTGTAATCCCTGTCAAAATGGGTATCCAATATGGGAGTGAGGACTGGACACAGTACACACTGGAGTGGGAGAGGTTAAATATAATAATAATCTTTATTTTTTTTATATAGTGCTAACATATTCCACCACGCTTTACAGTTTGCACACATTACCCATGCCCTCCCTCCTTCTCTTGTGTCTGTTGTAGATGTTGTGTCATGTGTGTTTTTTAGTACTGGTATCTTGAATGGCTGTGTATTATCCTCCCCTTAAATGCATTCTCAAACTTGAAATTTGTTACCTTCTTTTCAGTTAGCCATTAAAAGGTATCAACCACTGAGGACTCTCAATTCTAAATATTTTGTTAGGAAGATGCACTATCCTGGACACAGATGCTGCACAGGTTCAGTGGTGCTCCCTGGCAGTACGATCCCATTGTGCAGTGGTGCAAAAATTGACACAAACAAATGCTACACCCCCACTGCAGATCTATGAGTGCATGCACACTTACTCACTCTACCGCCATCTTTGTATAACATAGAGGTATGAGAGATGGCCCACTAGGGGATGGGAGGGAGAGAGAAATGGCCCTCGGGGTTGGCTGATGTAGCCAGCACCACAGAACCCGCCCGATGTGATGGCATTGGGCCCTCATCATTGTGTTAATGTATGTACATCGCTATCGGATTAATGGTGTTGTAAGTGAAAAAAAAAATGTATTCACCATTAATTCCATAGCGCTGTACATATATCAGCAACACTGTCCCAATCAGGGCTCATATCTAAAGACATACTGATAGGGACCTTATAGTATATAAACATAATATATAGACTGCACATCCACTATACACTAGTGCTTTCACCTCTCCGTATTATATGCGCTATATATACACACAATTACACCGATGCTGAGAGTCTCCTCTACTTTTCACCGGAAAAACAACGGCGTGCTTTTTTTCTGCCTAGCCTTGTTCGTTTTCCATTTATTGCAGCGCAAGCACCCCCGGTTACATAAAAAAGTTGGTTCTCCATAACTGGCTAACGGCCTGCACGTTTAGGTAGGCAGTTAGCCAGTTCTCGACTCCCCTGCTTTACATTGCCATCAGAACTGGCTAACGGTGTTTACTTATAGGTGTGTCTTTGGCCAGTTCTGGACTCCCGTCTTCTGGGTTAAGGGTTCCGCTTTAGCGTGGAAAAAAAGCCTGGGGGCAGGTTGTCAGAGGCTGTCGGAGCCGGGGGGCAGGTTGTCTGAGGCTGGAGGAGCTCTCAACACGACAGTTGGCATTGAAGGGGAGCTCGCGGTTGCGGCCTCCTCTCTCCGAAACCGCGAGTCGCAGCCAGGCGAAGCGGGTACTGGCATCTGGGGAATTCCCTAGGTTTTCACCCCCCAAAACGGCTAGCGGCTGTGAGCTTAGGCTGCGGAGCTATCCAGCGTCAAGACGGAAACGTCGGCCATTTTGACATTGTGTGTGGGGGGGTATAAAACGTCTTTCCCCACGCGTGTGATACGTCAATCGTATGGAGAATTTCACCGGAAAAACACGGCGTGTTTTTTTTCTGCCTAGACTTGGTCGTTTTTAATTTATTGCAGCGCAAGCACCCCCGGTTCCGTAAAACAGTTGGTTCTCCATAACTGGCTAACGGCCCGCACGTTTAGGTAGGCAGTTAGCCAGTTCTCGACTCCCCTGCTTTACATTGCCACCAGAACTGGCTAACGGTGTGTAATTATAGGTGGGTCTTTGGCCAGTTCTGGACTCCCGTCTTCTGGGTTAAGGGGTTCCGCTTTAGCGTGGAAAAAAAGCCTGGGGGCAGGTTGTCAGAGGCTGTCGGAGCCTGGGGGCAGGTTGTCTGAGGCTGGAGGAGCTCTCAACACGACAGTTGGCATTGAAGGGGAGCTCGCGGTCGCGGCCTCCTCTCTCCGAAACCGCGATTCGCAGCCAGGCGAAGCGGGTACTGGCATCTGAGGAATTCCCTCGGTTTTCACCCACCAAAACGGTTAGCGGCTGTGAGTTAGGCTGCGGAGCTATCCAGCGTCAAGACGGAAACGTCGGCCATTTTGACATTGTGTGTGGGGGTGGTATAAAACGTCTTTCCCCACGCGTGTGATACGTCAATCGTATGGAGAATTTCACCGGAAAAACAACGGCGTGCTTTTTTTCTGCCTAGACTTGGTCGTTTTTCATTTATTGCAGCGCAAGCACCCCCGATTCCGTAAAACAGTTGGTTCTCCATAACTGGCTAATGGCCCGCACGTTTAGGTAGGCAGTTAGCAGTTCTGGACTCCCCCGCTTTACATTGCCACCAGAACTGGCTAACGGTGTTTACTTATAGGTGTGTCTTTGGCCAGTTCTGGACTCCCGTCTTCTGGGTTAAGGGGTTCCGCTTTAGCGTGGAAAAAAAGCCTGGGGGCAGGTTGTCAGAGGCTGTCGGAGCCGGGGGGCAGGTTGTCTGAGGCTGGAGGAGCTCTCAACACGACAGTTGGCATTGAAGGGGAGCTCGCGGTGCGGCCTCCTCTCTCCGAAACCGCGAGTCGCAGCCAGGCGAAGCGGGTACGGCATCTGGGGAATTCCCTAGGTTTTCACCCCCCAAAACGGCTAGCGGCTGTGAGCTTAGGCTGCGGAGCTATCCAGCGTCAAGACGGAAACGTCGGCCATTTTGACATTGTGTGTGGGGGGTATAAAACGTCTTTCCCCACGCGTGTGATACGTCAATCGTATGGAGAATTTCACCGGAAAAACAGCGGCGTGTTTTTTTTCTGCCTAGACTTGGTCGTTTTTATTTATTGCAGCGCAAGCACCCTCCGGTTCCGTAAAACAGTTGTTCTCCATAACTGGCTAACGCCCGCACATTTAGGTAGGCAGTTAGCCAGTTCTCGACTCCCCTGCTTTACATTGCCACCAGAACTGGCTAACGGTGTGTAATTATAGGTGGGTCTTTGGCCAGTTCTGGACTCCCGTCTTCTGGGTTAAGGGGTTCCGTTAGCTGGGAAAGAAAGCTGGGGGCAGGTTGTCCAGGCATGGCAGGCCTGTGGGCAGTTGTCTGAGGCTGGTGAGCCTCAACAGACAGTTGGCATTGGCTGGGAGCTTCGCTGTCGGGGCTCCCCTCGAAACGCGATTCCGCAGCAGCGAAGCGGGTACTGGCATCTGAGGAATTCCCTCGGTTTCACCCACCAAAACGTTACCCGTGTGAGAGTTGAAGTGCTGGGACTATCCAGCGTCAAGACGGAAACTCGCCATGTTGACCCTTGTGAGGGCGTGGTATAAAACGTCTTCCCCACGCGTGTGATACGTCAATGTATGGAGATTTCACGGAAAACAAACGGAGTGCCCTTTTTCTGCTAGATTGGGTCTTTTTCTTTATTGAAGCAGCAAGCAAACCCAGATTGCCGTAAAACAGTTGGGTTCCATGACTGGGCTAAGGCCGCCCGTTAGGTAGCAGTTAGCTAGTTCTGACTCCCCGCTTTACATTGCCACCAGAACTGGCTAACGGTGTTTACTTATAGGTGTGTCTTTGGCCAGTTCTGGACTCCCGTCTTCTGGGTTAAGGGGTTCCGCTTTAGCGTGGAAAAAAAGCCTGGGGGCAGGTTGTCAGAGGCTGTCGGAGCCGGGGGCAGGTTGTCTGAGGCTGGAGGAGCTCTCAACACGACAGTTGGCATTGAAGGGGAGCTCGCGGTTGCGGCCTCCTCTCTCCGAAACCGCGAGTCGCAGCCAGGCGAAGCGGGTACTGGCATCTGGGGAATTCCCTAGGTTTTCCACCCCCCAAAACGGCTAGCGGCTGTGAGCTTAGGCTGCGGAGCTATCCAGCGTCAAGACGGAAACGTCGGCCATTTTGACATTGTGTGTGGGGGGTATAAAACGTCTTTCCCCACGCGTGTGATACGTCAATCGTATGGAGAATTTCACCGGAAAAACAGCGGCGTGTTTTTTTTCTGCCTAGACTTGGTCGTTTTTAATTTATTGCAGCGCAAGCACCCCCGGTTCCGTAAAACAGTTGGTTCTCCATAACTGGCTAACGGCCCGCACGTTTAGGTAGGCAGTTAGCCAGTTCTCGACTCCCCTGCTTTACATTGCCACCAGAACTGGCTAACGGTGTGTAATTATAGGTGGGTCTTTGGCCAGTTCTGGACTCCCGTCTTCTGGGTTAAGGGGTTCCGCTTTAGCGTGGAAAAAAAGCCTGGGGGCAGGTTGTCAGAGGCTGTCGGAGCCTGGGGGCAGGTTGTCTGAGGCTGGAGGAGCTCTCAACACGACAGTTGGCATTGAAGGGGAGCTCGCGGTCGCGGCCTCCTCTCTCCGAAACCGCGATTCGCAGCCAGGCGAAGCGGGTACTGGCATCTGAGGAATTCCCTCGTTTTCACCCACCAAAACGGTTAGCGGCTGTGAGCTTAGGCTGCGGAGCTATCCAGCGTCAAGACGGAAACGTCGGCCATTTTGACATTGTGTGTGGGGGTGGTATAAAACGTCTTTCCCCACGCGGTGATACGTCAATCGTATGGAGAATTTCACCGGAAAAACAACGGCGTGCTTTTTTTCTGCCTAGACTTGGTCGTTTTTCATTTATTGCAGCGCAAGCACCCCCGATTCCGTAAAACAGTTGGTTCTCCATAACTGGCTAATGGCCCGCACGTTTAGGTAGGCAGTTAGCTAGTTCTGGACTCCCCCGCTTTACATTGCCACCAGAACTGGCTAACGGTGTTTACTTATAGGTGTGTCTTTGGCCAGTTCTGGACTCCCGTCTTCTGGGTTAAGGGGTTCCGCTTTAGCGTGGAAAAAAAGCCTGGGGGCAGGTTGTCAGAGGCTGTCGGAGCCGGGGTGTGTGTTGTTTCTCCATAACTGGCTAACAGCCCGCACATTTAGGTAGGCAGTTAGCCAGTTCTCGACTCCCCCTGCTTTACATTGCCACCAGAACTGGCTAACGGTGTGTAATTATAGGTGGGTCTTTGGCCAGTTCTGGACTCCCGTCTTCTGGGTTAAGGCCTGTGACCCTATAATAGTGGTCCGTTGTTCTGTGGAGAGAGCTGGAGGGGCTTGTGCCCTATGGAAATGACTATGGCCCTGTAGAAAGGCCCTTTGGCCTTGAAAAAGGGGCTTGTGCCTGCAGACGGAGAGAGCTGTAGGGAGTTGTGGCCGTGTGGAAAATGCATTTGGCCCTGTGGAGGAGAGCTATGGCCCTGTAAAGAGAGCTTCATGTCCTGTGGAGAGAGCTGGAGGGTGGTGTGGCCCTGTGGAAAGGTCTGTGGCCCTATGGATAGGCCCTTTAGCCTTGTTGAAGGGACTGTGACACTGTGGTGAGAGCTGGAGGGAGTTTTGGGCTGTGGAAAAGCCTGTGGTCCTGAGGAGAGAGCTGAAGGGGTTGAGGCCCTGTGGCAAGGCCTGTGACCCTGTATAGGGGTCTGTGGCCCCGCAGAGGTGCATGTGGCAATGTAGAGAGAGCTGGAGGGAGTTGTGGCTTGTGGAAAAGGCCATGTACAGTGGACTGGAGGGGCCTGTGGAAGGCTCTGGAGTAAGATTTGGGCCTATGAAGTCCTTTGCAGTAAACAACATGCAACATGATTGCCTGTGGAGAGAGCTGGAGGGGCTTGTGGCACTGTGGAAAGGCCTGTGTCCCGGTAGGAGCCTGTGGTCCTGTGGAGAGAGCTGAAGGTGTTGTGGTCACTCAAATGAGCCCTTATAACTGATTAAAGGGGGGTGGAGGAGGCTGTGGCCCTGATGAAAGAGCTGAAAGGGATTGTAGCCTTGTAGAAGGAGCCTGTGGTCCTGTGGAGAGAGCTGAGAGGGGTTATTGCCTTGGAGAAATGCCTATGGCCCTGCGGAAGGGACCTGTGGCCCTTTGAAAAAGGCCTTTGGCCTTGTGGAGGGGGCTGTTGCCTTGTAAAGGGAGCCTCTGTCCTTTTTGAGAGAGACAGAGGGGGTTGTGGCCTTATGGGAAGGCCTATGACACAGTGAAAGGGCCCTGTCGCCCTGTGGAGAGAGGTGAAGGCGGTTGTGGCCCTGTGTAAATGCCTGTAAACCTGTAGAAGGAGCCTGTGGTTCTGTGGAGAGATCTTGAGGGGGTTATGGCCCTATGGAAATGACTATGGCCCTGAGGAATGGACCTATGGCCCTTTGCATAGAGCTGAAGGGGTCTGTGGCCGTACAGAAAGTGCATTCGGCCCTGTGGAGGGGAGCTATGACCCTGTAAAGAGAGCTTGTTGTCCTGTGGAGAAGAGTTGGAGGGGATTGTGGCCCTGTGGAAATGCTTGTGGCCCGGCAGAAGGAGCCAGTGGTCCTGTGGAGAGAGCTGAAGGTGTTGTGGCCCTGTGGAAAGGCCTGTGACCCTGTATAGGGGTCTGTGGCCCAGCAGAGGGGCATGTGGCTGACGCGCACCACATTGGTGGTACCAGGGCTATGGGGTACTCGGAACCGAGCCCATGGAAGTCTATGGGGAATGTCACTGGCAGCAGAGCTCGGTCCGTGGCCCTGGCGGTCATGCAATGGGGTATATTACAGGGGATTGTAGTTATAGTTCGTGACGCCACCTGTGGTTTCTGATCTAATTGACCAGCGCTGCAGGGTAGATCTCTGAGGGGATGTTATGGCAGCTAGGTGTTAGGTCCCCCACAGGTGGGACTGGTCCCTCAAAGTCTATGGTGGTGATGCAGGGTGCAGATAAGAATTCAGTCACACACAATGCAATCTCTTTCCATACCTTTACTTGTAGATGTTGCAGGTATGTCCCGGGAAGCTGGTTAGGTTGGAGAATGCACATTCAGGAGAACTGTTGAGCAGGTTAGAGGCCTCCTTTATCCCTTTAATGTGTGTGAGTACAACTTGCATAAAGTCAAGTGCAACTCTTTCAATAGCAACTGCGCCCGGCCAATATTGTGGTGGAGCCTTCTATGTCTCTGATTATCAGATGTTGAGAGAACTAAGTCCTTACTTTTGTCGTGCACTTGACTCAAAGTCCCCGTTCTCCCTGACTCCGTTTACGTATCGGCGCTTAGGGCTACCTTCTGCGACTTGTAGTCCAGAAAGCCTCCGGTTTTCTTATTACTAGGCGTGAAGCACTAGCAACGCTTCGGACCCCGGTGTCCGGTTAACTGAGTGAGGGTGATTTTGTCCCTTTGTCACTCTTACTTCTCCACTCGCCCTTCGCCCTGCTCTCGCTCTTAACATAAGCACGTGTAGCAAGCGTGCCAAGGTCAGATTTCCTTCAGTGCTCACTGACCTGTTCTCTGTTGACTCGTTGGTATAACTGCTTTGATTCCTTTCCTCCTTCTTTCTTAGGAACACGGGCAGCTTGTTCTGAGTAGCAGGTTAAGGAGTAGCTCTAACTAGGCTAGGATGATTCACTTCACCCGTACTAGCCTCACTTTCTTGTCAGATGAGCTACACAAGCTCTGTGTGGGTTCAGTCTTCTCTCCTCTCCCTCCAAGACTGATCTGATTGGAATCAAGATGGATGGGATGACTCACTCCTGAGCCACCCAAGGCTTGACTGCACTGTCCTAAGACAGGAAACAGACTGAACACTAACTTTGCTACGTCACACTACTAAATAGTCTGATATGCCTCTAGTGGCAATGCTGAGAAGTGTGCGTGAATGAATATCAAGCTTTACAGTTACCTTCCTGTGCATTTTCCAGAAGATATGTGTGCCTTGCGAAGCTGGGCCTCACATCCCCCCCTAGTTAAACTCAGCACTCCCGGGCTGAAATAGAAAAGAAAAACATTTTTGTTTTGCATATAACATCAACATAATAACTCATCCCTTGCGGGAGGTACGACTCTTGAACGTTACATTTTGTACATAGATCAATAGAAAATTATCAAAATACTTTTCAATAAATACATAGTATAAGACAAGATTCTTGTGGAGGACCCGCACCAAAAACCTCCCACGTGGGTCCTGGGTGGGCTGCAGGACTTCTGACTGCAGACCTCACTCTAGGCCACACCATACGGGTTTTTCTTCAGAGGTAGTTGGGTTTTATGTAAAACCAAAATGGAGCAAAGAAGTGCGAACTATTTACAATGAAAGTTTTTGGGCTGGCAAAGTCCACAGCCACGCAGTCCTTTGCATGATAAAACACTTTTCAAGTAAAATCACATTTCAATCAACTTTTACTTTAACTCTTTACATTTCTATACTTCACTTTAACTCTTTACCCAGCCGGGTATTCTACTTTTAAATAGGCAAACATACTATGTAAACATTTATCAATAGTAAAGTGCAAATCTTCATCTTTTTCAAACTTTATACATTTTCAGTTGCAGTAAACCCCTGTCTGGGTCATACTAAACTAGTTTACTAGGACTACTCTTGATAACGAATAGGTAACCTTCCTTTCGTTGTACGTTCTGACCTACGTGGAGTGGTGTCAGGTATAGTAGTCTCTAGCCTATCTGCTCTGTGTACCGGCAAACTGTAAACACGACTCCACCTTTCTAGGGATCTGGCAAGCATGCTAGCGACTGGGCGATGCGGTACTGCTCCGCCAGGGGATTCCACTTCTTGTGGTGCTGCCTCTTGTGGTTCCGCTTCTTGGGATCCCACTGATTGGGGTTCTGCCGGGACAGGTCTCTCTGGAACTGACTCTACTGGCACAATTGGTATGACTGGATGTAGAGATTCTTCTTGCGGTTGATAAAACTGCAGCACAGGAATGATTACAGCTTCTCCCACTCTGGGCCAATCTGCAGGTAAATCTCCCAAATCCGTATGTATGACCGCTTCATCACTCTCTTCCTGATGGACAACAGGTTCTTCTTCGCGAAGCTTTAGTGGGCCCGGACACAACTTTAGATGATCTCTAGACACAGTTGCAGTCGTTTTTCCTCCATCCTTGCTAATGGTACAGGTCTTTCTGTTATCAAATTTGGAATTTTGCACGACATATGGCTCCTGTTCCCACTGATCATCCAATTTGTGCCTTCTTCTTTTTCTTTTTAGCACAATTTCTCCAGGCATAAAAGGCTTAGTGGGAGCATTTTTGTTGTAGTTCTTCTCTTGCTTTTCCCTTACTTTATTGAGACTATCTTCTACGCAGGCTTGTACTCTCCTGTACTGTTCCTGTCGGTTTGTGTCCCAATCTTCAGCAGTGTCATCAGCCTCTGGTTCTACCACACCAAGTTCCAAATCCATTGGCAGTCTTCCTGGTCTTGCTCTCATAAGGTAGGCTGGAGTGCAGTTGGTGGAACTTACTGGTATGTGGTTGTACAAGTCGACCAGGTCAGGTAACAAGTCTGGCCACCGATTTCTTTCTTCCAGGGGTACAGATTTCAGTAAATCAATGACAATGTGATTCATCTTTTCACAAAGGCCATTGGTTTGAGGGTGGTACGGTGTTGTTCTGATCTTCTTACACCCATATAAGTGACAGAATTCCTTAAACAGTTCAGCTTCAAAGGCTGGACCTAGATCAGTCAGCACCTGCTCTGGATATCCGTGTGGTCTGCAGAAACTTGCTTGGAAGGTCTTTGCTGCTGTCTCTGCTGTCAGATCTTTGACAGGGGCGACCACCAAAAATTTGGAATAGTGATCCACCATGGTCAGGGCAATTTGAGTATCCCGACCTGCTTGGTGACAACTTGACATGGTCCAATGCCACGATCTCCAAGGGACGAGTCGTCCGGATAGGCTGCAGGGGTGCCTTCTGACTACAGTAGTCTTTTCGTCTGAGGCCACAGGGTCCACAGTTCCGGCACCACTTCTCGATGGAGCTACGCATCCCTACCCAGTAGAACCGACACCTCAACAGGGTCTCCAGCTTTTTCCAACCAAAGTGTCCCGCTTGATCGTGGTAGGCTTCTAACACCATTTGGATGTCTGCTCTGGGAACCACTATCTGCCAAACCATCTCATGGGTCCTTGGGTCGACGTATCTCCTGCACAACTTCTCAAGGTAGATGAACAACCGGCTTCTCTCGTTCCACAGGAGCTTTGCTGGTATAGGTGCATCTTTCTCCAAGGAGGAACCTTCCTGTCTTATCAGCTCCTTGATACGGCTGACCACCGGATCGCTGTCCTGAGTCTCCTTCCAGCTGTGATGAGGTAAAGGGTTTACCGTCTTACCACACCGCTTTCTGTGGGCTCGTTGCTCATGGATCATCCCATTTCTGTGGAACGCAGGTAGCTCAATCTCTTCCAGGTCATCCGATTCTTCCTCCGTGTCGGATTCATGCGGCATTCTGGACAAGGCGTCAGCGTTGGCATTTTTACGGCCCGCCCTGTACTTGATGGTAAATTGATAGTTTGACAGCCGAGCCATCCAACGTTGCTCCATGGCTCCCAGCTTGGCTGTTTCAAGATGCGTCAAGGGGTTATTGTCTGTGTACGCAGTGAACTTGCTGGAGGCAAGGTAATGCTTGAATCTTTCTGTAATGGCCCAGACCAGCGCCAGGAACTCCAACTTGAAGCTGCTATAGTTTTCTGGGTTTCTCTCAGTTGGCCGGAGCTTCCTGCTTGCATATGCGATGACTTTTTCTTGGCCATTCTGCTTCTGACTGAGGACAGCTCCCAATCCTTCGTTACTGGCATCTGTGTATAGCAGGAACGGTTGGCTGTAATCAGGGTAGGCTAAGATTTCATCGCCTGTCAGGATCTCTTTCATCTCTTTGAATGCCTCAGCTTGTTCTTTACCCCAGTGGAATGGAGGATTTCTGCTCTTGAGGGGTTGTCCTACCAGGAGGTCCTGCAGAGGCGCTGCTTTCTTGGTGTAGTCTTTTACAAACCTCCTGTAGTAACCTGTCAGTCCCAGGAACTGGCGCACCTCCTTGAGATTCTTCGGCTCCGGCCATTTCTGGATGGCCGAGACCTTCTCGGGGTCTGGCGCTACTCCTTCGGAGCTGACAATATGCCCCAAGTACTGTACCTTTCGTTTGAGCAGATGGCACTTTGAGGGCTTCAGTTTCATCCCAAACTTGGACAGTGATTCGAATACCTCTGCCAGGTGTTTCAGATGATCCTCATACGTCTTGGAGTACACAATTACGTCATCCAGGTACAGCAACACGGTTTCAAAGTTGAGATGTCCCAGGCAGCTCTCCATCACTCTCTGGAATGTTCCCGGGGCACTGCTGAGTCCAAACGGCATTCTGTCAAACTCACAGAGTCCCATTGGGGTGGTGAAAGCAGTCTTCTCCCGATCCTCCTCAGCCACAGCTACCTGCCAGTACCCACTAGTGAGGTCGAGGGTGGAAAAGTAGTTAGCCGTTTTCAGAGCAGCTAAGGATTCCTCAATGCGTGGTAATGGGTATGCATCTTTATGTGTTATGCGATTTACTTGTCTGTAATCTACACACATTCTCATGCTTCCATCCTTTTTCTTAACTAGGACTAGAGGTGCTGCCCAGGGACTACAACTATCCCTTATCACCCCGGCTTCCTTCATGTCACGCAACATTTCCTTAGCCTTCTGATAGTGTGCTGGAGGTATAGGCCTGTACCGTTCTTTGATGGGAGGATGACTGCCTGTAGGGATATGATGCTGTACTCCCTTAATTGTCCCAAAGTCAAGTGGGTGTTTGCTAAATACCTGTGCGTACTCCTGTACCACCCGTAGTACTCCCTGTTTCTGGTGGGCGGAAGTGGTGTCTGTCCCGACATGGAGCTGCTGACACCAATCCGCCACCTGGGTTGTCGGGTCATTATCCTCCGCTGGTTGGCGGGAGGCTAAGGACTCTGTTGTGAGAATGGAGTTATTATCTACGGTATGTAATTTAGCAACAGTGGCATAACGTGGTAAATTTACTTCATCTTCTCCCCAGTTGAGAAGTCGTACTGGTACTCTCCCATTTATTACTTCCACTACCCCTCTAGCAGTCAAGAGTGTAGGTCTGTGCTCTGAACGATGGGGCTCTACTACTGCTTGGTAGTTCTGTCCTCTCAGACCTATTGCTGCTCTACACCATATTAGCATTTCACTCATTGGGGGTATCACAATGGGGTTTGGGTCCGTTACCCGTACATTACCAATTTCACCATCTGTAAGCTTCGCTTGCTGCTGGCACATCAGGGCCCGGATCTCCCTCTGGATCACTCCCTTCTGCTTTGGCTTGGCAACCTCAGCGAGCTGTTGGAGCAAAAACACAACTTCTCCCAGACAGTTACTAATTATGTTAGTACCTAAAACCACATTTAAGCCATTTCCTCATTTACAGTCTTGACTACTAAGAGTCCCTGATCCTCCAGCTCCACTCTGCCCACCTTTACGTCCACATTTTTGGCTCCGAGTATTTCAACAGGGAGACCATTAGAGGCGTACACTACAAAGTCAGGGCTCGGGGGCTGGAGACTGTCCATGGACCAAAACTTATTATAAAGGACATCAGGTATGATGGTCACCTGAGATCCAGTGTCTAGCAGTGCAGGGATTGCGATCCCGTCCAGAATGATGGACAGGTAGGGTCTTGCTCCTACAAACCTGCGGTTCCAGTCTAAGGGGCCTGATGAGTCTACTCCTGGGTGTTGGCCCTCGGACCCAGGATCTGCTCGTTTAAAGGACACTGCTGAGCCATATGACCTTTTCGGTTGCAGCGGTAGCAGATGATCTCTCGGCGAGGATGGTGCTGATCAGGGGTCGCTCCTGGGGGGCGTTGTCCTCCTCCGGTGAGGCGACGTCCTCCATTTCCTCCGGTTCATCCAAGGGACATCCTCAGGACAGTCGGCTAGCAGGATCTTTCCTTCTTCCTCTTTCCGCAGTTGCAGGGCACTCATTACAGTGGCCAGATTTTTAGTCAGCTGGCGCACTTCTGAGCGCAGACAGTCCAACTCAGTAGGGGGCGCCACCTGCGTTTTGGCCTCTGCCACCAGCGGGGAGAAGGTGGGTACTGCCGACTTTAGAGTGGCTTCACCCGGGTGATACTGAGCTGCCACCTCAGGCTTTTCCAGGGGTCGTAGTCCTTTTATAGCCATATCTTTTAGGGCATCAAAGGTAGCATCAGGATGATCCAAGGACCACCAGTTCACAGTCCTGCCTTCCGCTTGGGACCTCAGTCCCCGTACAAATTGTTCTTTCAACATTTTGCTTTCATCAACGGCATTTATAGGGTTAACCTGTTTGAGAGCTCGCAGGGCCCCCTGTAGTCGGCAGGCGTAGTCCCTAATACTGTCACCTGGTCTCTGAGAGCATTGGTAAAATGCCATCCGGAGATCTGTTTCTGTGCGGTCCTCAAAGATAGCCTGTAGCTTTAAGAGAATCGCAGGCACCGACTCCTGGTCTGCAGTGGTCCAAGTCTCTACTTCTCTCTCAGCAGCACCAGCTAACTGCCCTATTACCACTGCAGCTCTTTGCTTCTCTGTCATTGAGTACATGTCCAGGATACTGCATATTTTCCGTTTGAACACTGACAGGGTGTCTGGCTCGCCGCTGTACTGAGAGAGCCACTTCGCTCCTGGCATGTATGGGAGCGTTAGGGGCATGAGCGGGACCACAGGACCGGGTGAGGGACCCACATTTCCATCCTGCGCTACAACGCCCAGCGGTAAGTCATTGGGGCCACCGGCTGGGGCCGCGCTGTCTGCCGGTTGTTGTGACATGTTGGCGCCCCCCTGTTTGATCGGAGCCTACCTTTTTCAAAGGCTGCAGCTCCGCAGACACAGCGGTGGTGACGGGACCCGAGTCGCTGACGCTCTGATGTCAGAGCGTTCACTGCAGCGCTCACAGGACCTGCCGCCGCGTCAGCGTTGGGGGCGTGTCCTAGAAACCAGCGCGCTCTTTCAGGTACGCCCACAGATGCACGCCCACCTTCTTCAACAGCGCCTCAGGGCGCGAATATAGCGGCAAAATGGCGATAAATGGCGCCAAAAATGACAAAACAGCAAACAGTCTTTTCTGCACAAATCAGTCAACACAGGATTCACAATTTTGCAAGCTTCGTATCCTGTTCGTGACGCCAGAAGATGACGCGCACCACATTGGTGGTACCAGGGCTATGGGGTACTCGGCACCGAGCCTATGGAAGTCTATGGGGAATGTCACTGGCAGCAGAGCTCGGTCCGTGGCCCTGGCGGTCATGCAATGGGGTATATTTACAGGGGATTGTAGTTATAGTTCGTGACGCCACCTGTGGTTTCTGATCTAATTGACCAGCGCTGCAGGGTAGATCTCTGAGGGGATGTTATGGCAGCTAGGTGTTAGGTCCCCCACAGGTGGGACTGGTCCCTCAAAGTCTATGGTGGTGATGCAGGGTGCAGATAAGAATTCAGTCACACACAATGCAATCTCTTTCCATACCTTTACTTGTAGATGTTGCAGGTATGTCCCGGGAAGCTGGTTAGGTTGGAGAATGCACATTCAGGAGAACTGTTGAGCAGGTTAGAGGCCTCCTTTATCCCTTTAATGTGTGTGAGTACAACTTGCATAAAGTCAAGTGCAACTCTTTCAATAGCAACTGCGCCCAGCCAATATTGTGGTGGAGCCTTCTATGTCTCTGATTATCAGATGTTGAGAGAACTAAGTCCTTACTTTTGTCGTGCACTTGACTCAAAGTCCCCGTTCTCCCTGACTCCGTTTACGTATCGGCGCTTAGGGCTACCTTCTGCGACTTGTAGTCCAGAAAGCCTCCGGTTTTCTTATTACTAGGCGTGAAGCACTAGCAACGCTTCGGACCCCGGTGTCCGTTAACTGAGTGAGGGTGATTTTGTCCCTTTGTCACTCTTACTTCTCCACTCGCCCTTCGCCCTGCTCTCGCTCTTAACATAAGCACGTGTAGCAAGCGTGCCAAGGTCAGATTTCCTTCAGTGCTCACTGACCTGTTCTCTGTTGACTCGTTGGTATAACTGCTTTGATTCCTTTCCTCCTTCTTTCTTAGGAACACGGGCAGCTTGTTCTGAGTAGCAGGTTAAGGAGTAGCTCTAACTAGGCTAGGATGATTCACTTCACCCGTACTAGCCTCCACTTTCTTGTCAGATGAGCTACACAAGCTCTGTGTGGGTTCAGTCTTCTCTCCTCTCCCTCCAAGACTGATCTGATTGGAATCAAGATGGATGGGATGACTCACTCCTGAGCCACCCAAGGCTTGACTGCACTGTCCTAAGACAGGAAACAGACTGAACACTTAAGGGTATGCCACACTAAACAACATCGCTAACGGGATCGCTAAAAAACGTCACTATTTAGCGATCCCGTTAGCGATGTTGTTCAGTGGGGCAGCTCCAGCGACGAGCTTCCTGCTGTGATCTCGCTCGTCGCTGGAATCGTTCCGGACCCTATTTTCTCGTCGGCGCTCCCGCTGGGTAAGTATATATCGCTAGTGTGGCACCTTTTCTTAGCGATTTAGCGGTACTTTTGTACCGCTAAAGTCGTTAAGAAGATCGCTAACGGCGATAGCGTCGTTAACTATATCGCTAAATGTGGCCGCACTTAGCGATATAGAAACAATCCCGCTAGCGATCGCATTAGTATGCGTCGTTATCGTGATCGCTAGCGGGATTGTTTAGTGTGGCAGTACCTTAACTTTGCTACGTCACACTACTAAATAGTCTGATATGCCTCTAGTGGCAATGCTGAGAAGTGTGCGTGAATGAATATCAAGCTTTACAGTTACCTTCCTGTGCATTTTCCAGAAGATATGTGTGCCTTGCGAAGCTGGGCCACACATGGCGATGTAAAGAGTGCTGGAGGGAGTTGTGGCCTGTGGAAAAGGCTATGTGGAGTGGGCTGGAGGGGCCTGTGGAAGGCTCTGGAGTAAGATGGGGGGTTATGAAGTCCTTTGCAGTAAACATTTAAATTTTCAAGCTTCGTGTCCGTTCTGCAACAGGGTTGACTCTATTGTTGCCGAACTGCAACAAAGGATCGACTCTTTTGTTGCAAAAGTGCAACATGATTGTCTGTGGAGAGAGCTGAAGGGGCTTGTGGCACTGTGGAAAGGCCTGTGACCCTGTATAGTTGTCTGATGTTCTGTGGAGAGAGCTGGAGGGGCTTGTGCCCTATGGAAATGACTATGGCCCTGTAGAAAGGCCCTTTGGCCTTGAAAAGGGGGCTTGTGGCCTGCAGACGGAGAGAGCTGTAGGGAGTTGTGGCCGTGTGGAAAGTGCATTTGGCCCTGTGGAGGGGAGCTATGGCCCTGTAAAGAGAGCTTCTTGTCCTGTGGCGAGAGCTGGAGGGTGGTGTGGCCCTGTGGAAAGGTCTGTCGCCCTATGGATAGGCCCTTTAGCCTTGTGGAAGGGACTGTGACCCTGTGGTGAGAGCTGGAGGGAGTTTTGGGCTGTGGAAAAGCCTGTGGTCCTGAGGAGAGAGCTGAAGGGGTTGAGGCCCTGTGGCAAGGCCTGTGACCCTGTATAGGGGTCTGTGGCCCCGCAGAGGGGCATGTGGCAATGTAAAGAGAGCTGGAGGGAGTTGTGGCTTGTGGAAAAGGCCATGTACAGTGGACTGGAGGGGCCTGTGGAAGGCTCTGGAGTAAGATTTGGGCCTATGAAGTCCTTTGCAGTAAACAACATGCAACATTTTTGCCTGTGGAGAGAGCTGGAGGGGCTTGTGGCACTGTGGAAAGGCCTGTGCCCCGGTAGGAGCCTGTGGTCCTGTGGAGAGAGCTGAAGGTGTTGTGGTCACTCAAATGAGCCCTTTTAACTGATTAAAGGGGGATGGACGAGGCTGTGGCCCTGATGAAAGAGCTGAAAGGGGTTGTAGCCTTGTAGAAGGAGCCTGTGGTCCTGTGGAGAGAGCTGGAGGGGGTTATTGCCTTGGAGAAATGCCTATGGCCCTGCGGAAGGGACCTGTGGCCCTTTGAAAAAGGCCTTTGGCCTTGTGGAGGGGGCTGTTGCCTTGTAAAGGGAGCCTCTGTCCTTTTTGAGAGAGACAGAGGGGGTTGTGGCCTTATGGAAAGGCCTATGACACAGTGAAAGGGCCCTGTCGCCCTGTGGAGAGAGGTGAAGGCGGTTGTGGCCCTGTGTAAATGCCTGTAAACCTGTAGAAGGAGCCTGTGGTTCTGTGGAGAGATCTTGAGGGGGTTATGGCCCTATGGAAATGACTATGGCCCTGTGGAATGGACCTATGGCCCTTTGCAAAGAGCTGAAGGGGTCTGTGGCCGTACAGAAAGTGCATTCGGCCCTGTGGAGGGGAGCTATGGCCCTGTAAAAAGAGCTTGTTGTCCTGTGGAGAAGAGTTGGAGGGGATTGTGGCCCTGTGGAAATGCTTGTGGCCCGGCAGAAGGAGCCAGTGGAGCCCCTGGAGGTGAGAGAAGGGGAAATTTGGATTTTTACACAAAATAAAAAAAAAACGATTTTTGACCAAAAATTCAATTTTTCACCCATGAGCCCAAAACTTTACACCCGCCTAGGTGACCCTCTCTGGGGGCCCCACAACATACTGAAGCCCCCTGGAGGTGAGAGAAAGGGAAATTTGGATTTTTACACAAAATAAAAAAAAAAACGATTTTTGACCAAAAATTCAATTTTTCACCCATGAACCCAAAACTTTACACCTGCCTAGGTGACCCGCTCGGGTGGCCCCAAAACATACTGAAAGCTCCCTAGAGGTGAGAGAAAGAGAAATTTGGATTTTTACACAAAATAAAAAAAAGTTTTTGACCAAAAATTCAATTTTTCACCCATGAACCCAAAACTTTGCACCCGCCTAGGTGACCCTCTCTGGGGGCCCCACAACATACTGAAGCCCCCTGGAGGTGAGAGAAGGGGAAATTTGGATTTTTACACAAAATAAAAAAAAAACGATTTTTGACCAAAAATTCAATTTTTCACCCATGAGCCCAAAACTTTACACCCGCCTAGGTGACCCTCTCTGGGGGCCCCACAACATACTGAAGCCCCCTGGAGGTGAGAGAAAGGGAAATTTGGATTTTTACACAAAATAAAAAAAAAAACGATTTTTGACCAAAAATTCAATTTTTCACCCATGAACCCAAAACTTTACACCCGCCTAGGTGACCCGCTCGGGTGGCCCCAAAACATACTGAAAGCTCCCTAGAGGTGAGAGAAAGAGAAATTTGGATTTTTACACAAAATAAAAAAAAAGTTTTTGACCAAAAATTCAATTTTTCACCCATGAACCCAAAACTTTGCACCCGCCTAGGTGACCCTCTCTGGGGGCCCCACAACATACTGAATCCCCTGGAGGTGAGAGAAGGGGAAATTTGGATTTTTACACAAAATAAAAAAAAACGATTTTTGACCAAAAATTCAATTTTTCACCCATGAGCCCAAAACTTTACACCCGCCTAGGTGACCCTCTCTGGGGGCCCCACAACATACTGAAGCCCCCTGGAGGTGAGAGAAAGGGAAATTTGGATTTTTACACAAAATAAAAAAAAAAACGATTTTTGACCAAAAATTAAATTTTTCACCCATGAACCCAAAACTTTGCACCCGCCAAGGTGACCCTTTCGGGGGGCCCCACAACATATTGAAGCCCCCTGGAGGTGAGAGAAGGGGAAATTTGGATTTTTACACAAAATAAAAAAAACGGTTTTTGACCAAAAAAATCAATTTTTCACCCATGAGCCCAAAACTTTACACCCGCCTAGGTGACCCTCTCGGGGGGCCCCACAACATACTGAAGCCCCCTGGAGGTGAGAGAAAGGGAAATTTGGATTTTTACACAAAATTCAAAAAAACGACTAAGTCAGAAAATTCTCAGAAAAATGGCAAAGTCCCAAGGACTCTTTTCAAAATCATACCCAGGCCTCTGGAAGTGTTCTGGGTACAGCTCCCGTGGCCCCCCCTGCCTGGAAGTCTGAAACAACTCAGAAAAATACTGTCCAAGAACTTTTCAAAATCATACCCAGACCCAAAATGTTCAACCCGCCTGAAGTCTGACACAACTCAGAAAATGGGCTCTAAAAAAAAGCTTTTTGACAAAAATTTATTTTTCACCATGAACCCAAAAACTTTAACACCCTAGGTGACCTCCCAGGGCCCCCACAACATACTCAAGCCCCTGGATGAGAGAGGGATATTTGGACTTTCTACACAAATCTAAAAAACACTAAGAGAAAATTTCAGAAAAATGGCAATCCAAGGACCCTTCTTCAAAATCATACCCAGGCCTCTGGAAGTGTTCTGGGTATAGCTCCCGTGGCGCCCCCCTGCCTGGAAGTCTGAAACAACTCAGAAAAATTACTGTCCCAAGGACCCTTCTTGAAAATCATACCCAGGCCTCTGGAAGTGTTCTGGGTATAGCTCCCGTGGCGCCCCCCTGCCTGGAAGTCTGAAACAACTCAGAAAAATTACTGTCCCAAGGACCCTTCTTGAAAATCATACCCAGGCCTCTGGAAGTGTTCTGGGTATAGCTCCCGTGGCGCCCCCCTGCCTGGAAGTCTGAAACAACTCAGAAAAATTACTGTCCCAAGGACCCTTCTTCAAAATCATACCCAGGCCTCTGGAAGTGTTCTGGGTATAGCTCCCGTGGCGCCCCCCTGCCTGGAAGTCTGAAACAACTCAGAAAAATTACTGTCCCAAGGACCCTTCTTCAAAATCATACCCAGGCCTCTGGAAGTGTTCTGGGTATAGCTCCCGTGGCGCCCCCCTGCCTGGAAGTCTGAAACAACTCAGAAAAATTACTGTCCCAAGGACCCTTCTTGAAAATCATACCCAGGCCTCTGGAAGTGTTCTGGGTATAGCTCCCGTGGCGCCCCCCTGCCTGGAAGTCTGAAACAACTCAGAAAAATTACTGTCCCAAGGACCCTTCTTGAAAATCATACCCAGGCCTCTGGAAGTGTTCTGGGTATAGCTCCCGTGGCGCCCCCCTGCCTGGAAGTCTGAAACAACTCAGAAAAATTACTGTCCCAAGGACCCTTCTTGAAAATCATACCAGGCCTCTGGAAGTGTTCTGGGTATAGCTCCCGTGGCGCCCCCCTGCCTGGAAGTCTGAAACAACTCAGAAAAATTACTGTCCCAAGGACCCTTCTTGAAAATCATACCCAGGCCTCTGGAAGTGTTCTGGGTATAGCTCCCGTGGCGCCCCCCTGCCTGGAAGTCTGAAACAACTCAGAAAAATTACTGTCCCAAGGACCCTTCTTCAAAATCATACCCAGGCCTCTGGAAGTGTTCTGGGTATAGCTCCCGTGGCGCCCCCCTGCCTGGAAGTCTGAAACAACTCAGAAAAATTACTGTCCCAAGGACCCTTCTTCAAAATCATACCCAGGCCTCTGGAAGTGTTCTGGGTATAGCTCCCGTGGCGCCCCCCTGCCTGGAAGTCTGAAACAACTCAGAAAAATTACTGTCCCAAGGACCCTTCTTCAAAATCATACCCAGGCCTCTGGAAGTGTCCTGGGTATAGCTCCCGTGGCGCCCCCCTGCCTGGAAGTCTGAAACAACTCAGAAAAATGACTAAGTCTAAAAAAACGATTTTTGACCAAAAATTCAATTTTTCACCCATGAACCCAAAACTTTACACCCGCCTAGGTGACCCTCCCGGGGGGCCCCACAACATACTGAAGCCCCCTGGAGGTGAGAGAAAGGGAAATTTGGATTTTTACACAAAATTCAAAAAAACGACTAAGTTAGAAAATTCTCAGAAAAATTGAAGCCCTCTGGAGGTGAGAGATAGTCGTTTTTTTGAATTTTGTGTAAACATCCAAATCTCCCTAAGTCTAAAAATTCTCAGAAAACTGTGCTCGATGCAGTGAATTGGAGTGTATCCACAAGCACGGTTATTTCCACTACACACAATATTGTTCATAAAGTGTTTTTTCTATAACTGGCTAACGGCCAGTACATTTAGGTATGTCGTTAGCCAGTTATAGACTCTCCCGCTTTACAGTTTTCCCAGAACTGGCTAATGGGGTGATTATAACTAGGTCGTTAGCCGGTTCTGGACTTCCCCGCATAACCGTTCCTCCAGAACTGGCTAATGGGGTACTTTAAGATAGGCCGTTAGCCAGTTATAGACTCAAAGTTTCATTATTTTCCACAACATAATTTACGCTTTGATGATATAAATTACTTAACAAGCGTGAAAACGGATGCTTTGGTGACAGGACTGAGTCCGCAAGTGTACGTATATATATATATATATATATCTGTTGACCGCGCAAACAAATATTGCGCCAGAGACATAAAGTTTACGTTTTTTAGAGCGTAAATCACCAAATGAGTAAAACTGGGCTCGATGCAGTGAATGGGAGTGTGTCCACACGCACGGTTATTCCCACCGCACAACAATATTGTTCACAAAGTGTTTCTCTATAACTGGCTAACGGTCAATACATTTAGGTATGCTGTTAGCCAGTTATAGACTCTCCCGCTTTACCGTTCCTCCAGAACTGGCTAATGGGGTACTTTTAGATAGGCCGTTAGCCAGTTATAGACTCCCGCTGCTTTACCAGAACTGGCTAATGGGTAGTTATAGGTGGGCCGTTTAGCCAGTTCTGGACTCCTGTCTTCAGGGTTAAGGGGGTCCGCTTTAGCGTGGAAAAAAAAAAGCCTGGGGCAGGTTATCAGAGGCTGGAGGAGCCCGGGGGGGCAGGTTGTCAAAGGAGGAGAAGCTCTGAACACGACACAAAATTCATAAAAACGGTTTTTGGCAAAAATACCCACACTTACGGAACCTCCTCGGGGGTGCCCCACAACATATTGAACCCACCTTGTGGTGGAGGAAGGGGAAATGTATAATTGTTGTGGTAAATATAAAATCAATAATAATATTAAATTATTATACAATTATACATGAATTATTATTTATATATTGGTATTTACTATTGATTGTTTTTATGACTTGTTTGTTTATTGTTTATTTATTAATGTATTATTTTTTATTGTTGTTGTTATCATTATTATCATTATCATTATTATTATTATTATTATTATATTATTATTATATTATTATTATTATTATATTATAATTATTATTATCATTATTATCATTATCATTATTATTATTATTATCATTATTATTATCATTATTATTATCATTATTATTATTATATGTAATGATATGGCTAATGGTACATTAGTTTTGAATGAGCGTTGGCTCCACCTGGTGGTAAATGTTAATCAACTGCAGAGTTGGCTAACGCAGCATTACTTTTCAATGAGCGTTAGCCAGTTCTAGATGCCAATGCACAGTTACATTGAAAGAGCTCCACCTGGTGGCAAACGTCTAGCCACTCCAGAGCTGGCTAACGCAGCATTACTTGTCAATGAGCGTTAGCCAGTTCTAGACGCCAATGCACAGTTACATTGAAAGAGCTCCACCTGGTGGCGGACGTTTAGCCACTCCAGAGCTGGCTAACGGAGCATACTTTTCAATAAACGTTAGCCAGTTGTAGAATCCATTAAAAAACTGCAAGGCGAGAGCTCCATCCGGTGGTAACATTTCAGAATGCAGCGGAGCTCCATAACTAGCTAAGCCAATAGACAAAACGTTGAATTTTAGCACTTTCTGTAAAAAATGTTTTGCGCCACAAAAAAAGGAAAATTCAAGTTTTCGCCCCGGAAACGCTTCCAAAAGCGTCAACGGAGGCCGAAGAGCGAATGGGTGCCTGAACCGAGGCTCGGAAGACGGAAATCAGCTCGAACGGGGTTGCGGTGGACGCACGCGCTCGCGCGTGCGTCCGCCGCGACCACCAGTGGTCAGAAATAGAGCTCTAAGAGAACCTATAGAGATCACTTCTCTCGGCGACCCGAGGGCACTTTCTATGGGGGCTATGGAGCGTCCGTTATACCAGTGGTCCCTAGAGATGAATCAGAGTTCAGGTCTGGCTATCCGGGACCACTGCCTCCGTGGTCCCTATGGGAGAAATGAATGGCCGTTAGCTTAAGAGACCCTCTGCTTAAGTTCCTGAAATGCAGAAACTGCCTCAGGAGGCCAATTCACCACATCAGAACCCTTTTTGGTCAAATCAGTCAGTGGTTTCACAATACCGGAGAAATTACCAATAAATTTGCAATAAAAATTAGCAAAACCCAAAAATCTCTGAAGAGCCTTCAATGTAGTGGTTGAACCCAATCACAAATGGCCTGAACTTTGACCAGGTCCATTTCAATAACAGACTGAGACAAAATGAATCCCCGAAATGAAACCTTCTGTACGCTAAAAAGATATTTTGATCCCTTCACATACAGTGCATTTTCTCTCAAAATCCGGAACACCGTCCGAACATGTTTCACATGAGAGTCCCAGTCGTTGGAAAAAATCAAGATATCGTCCAAATAAACTATTAGAAATTTATCCACGAAATCCCTGAAAATATCATTCATAAAGGACTGGAAGATGGAAGGGGCATTAGTGAGCCCAAAAGGCATCACTAGGTACTCAAAATGCCCCTCTGGGGTATTAAACGCCGTCTTCTATTCATCACCGTGCTTGATGAGAATAAGATTATACGCCCCCCTGAGGTCAAGCTTGGTAAACCAACTAGCACTTTTCATTCTGGAAAATAGGTCAGAAATCAAGGGTAACGGATATTGATATTTAACAATTCTGATTTTATTCAGGAGACGATAGTCAATACACGACCTCAATGAACCATCTTTTTTGGTCTCAAAGAAAAAGCCGGCACCCAAGGGTGAAGAGGAAGGTCTGATATGACCCTTCTCCAAAGACTACTTGATATAAGAACGCATAGCATCATGTTCAGGTACGGATAAATTAAAAAGCCGACCCTTAGGAAATTTACCACCAGGCACTAACTCAATAGCGCAATCATAACTCCTATGAGGAGGCAAGCATGCAGACTTACTCTCACTAAAAACATCAGAAAGGGGGGCGTGGCCTGAGGGAGATGTGAGCAGACGCGTGCTGCAGGAGCTCCCGCTGGATATATGACAGTTTGATAGATTGCAGCCACTATTTAGCTGTTAAATTCACATTCCTTGGAGAGGGTGCTGACCCTGACCACAGGCTCTGTAAATCAGGAGTGCACAAGCAAATGGCTGGGAAGAAAGGAGGCAAAAGGCCAGCAGGCGAGTCGGAGAAGAAGGCACAAGATGGCGCTGGTGGGGAAGATGTATTGATGGCGGGCCCGGAGGAGGATGGGGGAATCCCCAGCAGGTCAGATGCGGTGTCTAAGCTGCGGAGGTTCGCCAGGCTGGAGAAAGATAAGCAGTGTCCGGCACGTGCAGGTGGAGGTCAGAGGGGGCCTGCGGGGGGAATGCAGAGGAGCCAGAGGAATCTGGTGTGGAGGAGGGTGAGGAGAGTGACTGCGAAAGCCGTGAGGAAGACCAAGGAACTATGAAATGGGAGAGAGGTGAGCTGGAGGAATGTAAGTGGCAAATGGGGGGATGGTGATCCCAGAGGAGCCCACATTAAAAGACTTGTTCAAGCTGGCAATGCACTCTCACACTACTATTACTGAGGTGGCAGCACAGCTGGGGGTCCTGCAGGCCAGCATGTCTAAGTTACAGCACTCCATGCATGTCACTAAGGAGAGGATGGGGAAAGCTGAGAAACGTATTAGCACTGTGGAAGATACTATTGCAAAATCTGACAAGCAGCATCAGCGTATGGCCACTGCAATGTCAGCTGTGCAGGCAAAGACTGATGACCTAGAGAATAGGTCAAGATGTAACAGTGTGCGAATTATTGGGGTGCCGGAAAAAACGGAAGGCTCTGCACTCACCGAGTTCTTTGAACAGTGGCTGTTGAACACTATTGGCCAGAACAACCTGTCCCGTTTATATGCCGTAGAAAGAGCTCACCGTGTCCCCGCATTCCCCCTCCCCCCTGGCCGTCCTCCAAGACAAGTGCTTGTCAAGGTTCTGCATTATCGGGACAGGGATGCTATTCTTCGCTTTTCCAAGAATCATCCGGACCTGAAAATCAACGGCTCCAGGATTTCCATTTACCCGGACTTCTCTATGGAGGTTCAAAAGCAGAGGGCCAAATTCGTTGACATTAAGAAGAGGTTGAGAGCCCTGGGTGTGCCGTACTCAATGATATATCCGGCTAAACTGAGAGTGATAGACGGGGACATTGTCCATTTCTTCCCGGATGCAAATGTGTGGCCCAGCTGTGCTTGGTACACATGTTCCCAGGAGAATACACAGAAAAGGTAATTACAAAACCTGATATTCATTCACACTCACACTTCCCTAGATTGCCACCAGAGGGAACCTTAGACTATTTAAGGGTGTGGGAGACGTAGCAGGCAGATCTGTAGCCAGTTCCTGTCAGAGCTTTGGCAGATTCAGCCAGTGTGTGCTAGTGAGTCATACTAGCCAGACAGACGGAGATTTCCTGTCAGATGAGACAGAGGAGGAAAGATTGCAAGCTGTTACCTCAGAACAGATTGACTGCTAGTACCCTATGCATGTGGAAAGTGACTCTCGGAGCGAGCATGAAATCAGTCTGATGGAAGGTCCTGATAGCCACTCTGGACAGAGTCTTTGAAGGAAAAGAAGGAAGGGGACTACAGTTGTCAGAACATCGAGTTAACTGAGAAACAGTCAGTAAGCTGTGGAAGGAAGGAAGCTGACGACTACACCTACTGCTACCCGTGCTTATGTTAAGGGTGAGAGTAGAGCGACGGGCGAGTGGTAAAGAAGACGAGAGAGTGACATAGGTGACATAGCATCTCCACTCTGCTAACCGGACACCGGGTCCAAAGACTTGCTAGAACCTTCACGGCTAGTAGGAGAAAACCGGAATCCCTGCTGGACTTTAGGTCGCAGAGGGTAGCCCTATAGTGCTGATACGTAACCGGGGTCAGGGAGAACAGGAGTCTGGCAGGTACCGCCACATAGACTTAGTTCTTGCCAGAAGAAGGCTCCACCACAATGTCAGCCGGGCGTAGCTGTTCTATACAGAGTTGAACTTCGCTTCAGGCAGGTTGAAAACTCACACATTAAGAAGTAAGGAGGCCTTTAACCTACTCAGTGATTACCTGGATGTGCATCCTCCACCCTGAGCAGCTTCCCGGGACATACCTGCAAATACCACCAGTAAAGGTATGGAAAGAGACTGACTTGTGTGTGACTGACTTATTCTCTGCACCCTGCACCGCCATTTACTTAGAGGGACTAGTCTTACCTGTGGAAGACTTAACATCTTGCTGCCAGTAACAACCCCTCTGAGGATTCACCCTGCAGCGCTGGTCACCTTGATCAGAAACCACAGGTGGTGTCACGAACTATTACTACAATCCCCTGTAAATATCCCCCTTTGTATGAGCGCCCAGGGCAACGGACCGAGCCGTGCTACCTGTGACCTATTCCCCATAGACTTCAACGGGCTCGGTGCCGAGTACCCCATAACCCTGGTTGTGTGCGACTCACAAAGAAGGCCCTCAACTGGATGGACAGCAACGAGACGCGTCTCCGCAAGGCAAATTCTAAAGACTCCGCTGGCTGACTGAGCTGACTTGTCCTTTAATCGGGACGGGACTTGTCCTTTAATCGGGACGGGATCTTACATATATCCGCTCTTCCCTCCTGAATACCTTTTTCTCAGGAGGAAGACCCTTCCTCTCATTTGGGGAAAAAATCTTGCTGTGCATTGGAGGGGGAGGGAGAAATTTTCCTACCTTTTTCTAGTTCATGTGTTCTGGACATGTTAAACGTATTTAACAGAAAGCTAAATGTGAATGTTTTATGGTTAACTGTTGAGTATTGTTTGGCTGCAATCACTAGCCATATGCTACTCCCAGAGTTTGGGGAGTAAAGCGGGTTTGCTTCGGTGAAGTGGATACTCTGAATCGGATAAAGTATGCCCTCTCCTCCGTGACACATGGAGGAGATGGAAAGCTTGAGTTGGTTGAAGTTGGGGTATTGTGTGAGGGGGTGTGGAGGGTGGGGAGGGAGGGGGAATGTTAAACTATTGTCTATGTCACACAGATTCGAGTGGAGACAGCCTTACTAATTCACAAATGAGGAAATGGATGGCACGGTATTTGGGGTTGCAGGGTAATGGCGGATAAAATAAAAATAATAAGTTGGAACGTTAGAGGGTTGGCGTCCGGAGTAAAAAGACAGGCAATGTTTACTTTCTTGCTTGATGCCAAACCTGCAGTCATATGCTTGCAAGAAACCCACTTGATAAAGAGTAGAACGCATCTTCTTAAAAAAAGATGGCTGCAGGCGGGGTATCATGCAACATATTCCTCATACTCACGGGGGGGTCAGTGTTCTTGTTCGCACAGGTATACCTTTTGAACAGTGTAAAGTGATTATAGACCCGCTGGGACGGTTCGTATGCTTGCTATGTAAATTGTCTGGTATACTGATGCTACTGATCTTGATATATATCCCTCCGCCGTATTGTGGGAAAGTGCTGCACAAGGTCATGGAGGTAGTGGGAGATTTCCCGGGGGTTCCCTTTCTGATAATTGGCGACTTCAACAATGTTCCTGATGCCCATTGGGACAGAGGTGGTCAGGAGGCACTGAGACTGGGTGGTAATTGCACCCCCTTTGGGGCGGTTCTGAGGGAGACTGCACTAATAGACATATGGAGAACCCATCACCCCGGAACTTATAAGTACTCCTGCTTCTCGCCCGCCTCTGCCTCGCTGTCCAGGATTGATCTGGCCCTGGGGAATGGTCCGATGCTAAGTCTAGTGGGTGAGGTAACTTATTTGGCTAGAACTCTGTCGGATCACTCGCCTATGTGTGTGGTGCTTCATGGGCAGGGCTCTGAGATTTCCAGGAGACCCCTGTGGAGGCTAAATCCATTCTGGCTCCAGCTGATTGATCTGGACGGCCATGTGGCGGATGACCTGACAGAGTTATTTAAAATTAATATGGGCTCGGCTTCGGTATTGATGGTATGGGAAGCCATGAAGGCTTACTTCAGAGGGTTGTGTATTAAAGACATATCGCAAGTTTAAAACCGAAATGGGCAGGAGAGACCAGGAGTTGATTAGGTCATTAGAGGGAGCAGAGGCGGCACTAATTGAGGAGCAAACCCTGAGGCCCGGGAACGTTTGAGATCAGCGCAGAGAGAGGTTTGTAATATGACTATGAAAACTGCGGAGAGGAAAAGTCTGTTCTGCACGATGAAGTTTTTCGAGGAGAGAGAGAGAGCGGGTCACCTTCTGTCCAGGGTGGTGGCGGCCCAAAGGAATCGGCGTATATCACTAAATTAAAGGGGAAAGACGGATGTGAGCATACAGGCAGTAGGGCTATACTGGAGGTGATGATGGGATTTTACTCAATCTGTACCAGTCACACGTGCAGCCGTCGGAGGAGAGAGGCCGTACGGGGCCCCTGGCCATTGAGGGAGGCCGCCATGACGGGGTAACGTGGGAGTATAGGGAGCCCTTAGGTCCCAGGCAGCATTAGGGGTTAACATAAAGACATGGGTGATATTAAGGGGAGGTTAGTGCTTGCAGGTAGGAGGGGTCTGGGGAGGAGCATAGGGTTAACAGTCAAAGGGATCAGCCATATTATAACGGCAGCCATTACACGTGGATCCCTTCAACTGAAAAGAAGCTCTGTGGTACCTGATAACTATGGACGTTGAAGCCTTGTGCAGAGACTGCGGGATGCGGCGGGCACTCAGGGCACAGCATGGCTGCAGCAATCTGTGAGTAGCCTGCTACATGGTGTGGTGACGGATGATGCCCAGGTCCCTTCTGACGGGGCGCCGGCCGCGGAGGTCTAGGCCTCCGGCGCGCTTAAGCCCCGAGATCACCACCCGGGCCCAGCGCCGACGCAGGAGCCCCTCAAGGGACCCTTCGGCTCAGTGTGCAGGCAGCAGGTCCATGCTGACGCGTGGCAGAGCTGGGAGGAATCCATCCTCACGGCGGGGCCTGCAGCAGGGAGAGGTGTCGGCCTCCCTCACGTCTGACTCATCGCCCAGGGTGTCAGAGCTGGAGCGGCAGGCACAAGTGAAGTTTGTGGCCTGCTCGGCACAGAGTGAGTGAAGCAAGGAGGCGGGGGCCTTATCAACAGGCCTCTCAGCGTGGGGGACGCAGCGGGCGGCAGTCGGCTGGCCTAGCAGGGAGCGCGCTGTCCAGCACACATCAGGACTCACATGAATCGAGCTCCACAAGCCTGCGGGAGCATTCTGCAGCGCAGGGGGGGCCGTCTGACTCCAGGGCTGGCAGTGCTGTGTCCACACTGCTAGAGTTACAGAGCGCTCATCAGCACGGGCAGCAGGACGCTGGCCTTGGTCCTGAAACTACATCTGCAGCAGCGTCGGCTCTGGGGCTCTCTGCACAGATGGCTGGCACTCCTCCTGCTATCAGTCAGCTGTCTGTGGGACAGGGAGTCCTGGGAGCTATTGCTTCTTCTGAGGATCAGCGCAGAAGGAGATTAAATCAGGGTCACCTACAGCAGGATACAGGATCTTCGGCTGCCGGGTTCACAGCGCCTGGGCAGCTAGGTGAGAGCGATCATTTAATTTATCATAACCCTCCGTTAGCTTCGCAGGGGGTTAGGAGTCAGGATATGTTTTCTGGGGGAGTTAGCGGGGGTTTAGGGTTAATTTTGCATGGGCTCAGAGATTTAGCTATGTTATGGGGGAGCGGAGACGTGCAAGGTGGGCTATCGCCGTCCGCCGCCTGGATGGGAAGTGTTAGGGATGCTTTAGGGGTTGGAGTTTTATCAGGAGGGGTTGGGGGACTAGCAGGGTGTTTCCTCAGGACGGATATTGGCGTCTGCAGAGGGAGCTACGGCGTCGTCGGGTGAATGGCATGCGGGATTGGCATTGTCACCGGTAGCAGGGGTAAGGGGATAAGGAAAAAGGAGGATAAGTGCGGACTGGACGTTCGCTCAAGGGAGAAGGGCTATGTTTGTTTCGAAGGCATTGGAGCAACCTGAAGCAGAGTTAGGAAAGGATCTGGAAAGGGGAGTAATAGAGTATTTATTACTCTCCTTAGAAACGTTAATTAGATAGTGTGCGGGGGAGGATAATAAGAGGGAAGACGGAAAAGAGGAGGTACCGGTTAATTCCAGACCTTCTTATTGGCTGCAAGGCATTTGACCATTTTGCTAGACGTAATTGGTGACGAAGGCCACGGAGAATTGTTGGGCTTTTTTTATATGGATGCAATAGGTGAGGCAATTCGGTTTACGGTGTCAGGGCTGGTTGGTATGACGAACATTCCGTCAGGAAGTGTCACGCTGTATAGCGGGATTACTATGAGATGTCTGTAATCTTATCAAAAAGGGCAACTACTATAAACATGCGCATAGATAGTATAACATGGATTTACCTGACAGAATGCCCTGGGTTTCAAACGGAACCGTTTACGCTGTCTCGCTAGAGGGTGAACCGGGGTCTAAGCTGACCCTGAAGGGTCCTAACTAATCCCTCACCGGAGGTACTGTTAAAGGTACAGAGGTCCAGGCCACCAGCGTAACCTGTCTCTATCAATCCGGGGCAAACTGTAATCTATCCCTAAGAAGGACCCTGATTACCACCAAATGGAATGAACAGGTAACGGTTATGAACCAGAACCGGAGCAACAATAGAGAAGGATAAAGTAAGAAAGTCTTACATACAACACTCACACAGTAGGTATCTAAATGTCTCAGGAGATAACTTAGCTAATAAGAGTAAAAACCTATGAACTCTTAGCTTATATTTCAAACCGATCCAGTCTGCTGAACACATAAATGCTTTAAGACGGGTTAACGCCCATTAGATGGCAGAAATAAGGAAACTAATTAGAACATAAACAAGCAGCCGGGCGGGGCTTGCACTAGCTTAGCAAGAGTAGGAAAAATTAACTCTCACATCACAAAAACAAGAAAAAGAGTTCAGCTGTGAGAAGTCAGAATGAGGCAATCGCGACGATCTTCGTGGCGATGCACCTGGCCAACCGCACTTCTGACGAGGGGCCCTGACCCTCATGACCAGGTGTGGTAGAGTTGTGTGAAAGGTCGTCAGTTATCATTGACCACCACTGAAGGTGTAGAGTGCCCGGTAGACTGGAGCACATACCTTTTAAGTAATGGACTTGTGATAACACATGAGATTTAACGTGGAGGGAGGTCCAGACGAAATGCCACAGGATTAATTATGGAGCTGACTTACGGCCGATGAATCTGGGACAACCTCAGGGGAACTTTAAGTTTATATTCCTGGTAGAAACCACACCAGATCATTCACCTTCAGACCCGACCAGAAACTCTCCTCCTATCAGCCATCCGTTGGAACGGTTCTCCGTAACTCAGTCTTAACTGATCTGGAACTATCAGTCTCCCTGGAAGAGTCTCCACAGGGGCGTCCCTGGAGCCCGCAATACCTCCCCTCAAGCTCAGAGATACAGTGACCTACAACTCCTCTGAGGAAATAGGAACCGGATCATCCATCCTCCCGGTCCCTGGGAAAGTCGGATAAGGCATCAGGAAGCAACTTTATTGAGCAGTCATATGCGCGCATGAGGAGGACTCTTTACACCCCTCCTCTGAGAACATCCCCAAAGTCCTCAGAAAAGGAGGCAAAGTCCTAGGTACACCGCACCGAGACGTGCTCATGCATTATGCTTGCAAAGATTCACCCCTCGCTAATCTTCTGGTTGCAATCAATCGACTGGGTAAGTTTTAGCCAACAGGAAGTCCCACACAATAGGAGAAAGGTAGACCTCCGAACACTATACAAGACATGCTTTTATGTAGTGGCCCCACTGCGGAAGATCTATGTTAACAGCTTAAACCCAAGCGCTCGCACCAAGAGTGAATCAATAGAGTATAAGGGACGGTTTGGCCAATACACTCAGTTGGCACCATGCACTCGGCAAAGCGTGCGTCCACAAGATTAGCCCAGGACCCACTATCAAGAAAAACAAATCCTCTCTGTTCTGATACACAATCACCACTCCGCTAGGCACGATAAACTGAGAGGTGGGGACGAAATACAGATCAGGTTAACTCCTTGGGTCAAGAGGTCCGGGATGGACAACTCCTCCAGAAAATGCCCTCTCAGCCGCAAAAGAAACACCTTCTAGTCTTGCGGCTCACCGCCGATTCCCTCCTACAAAATGATGTCCCTCACAACTGTCATGGGTTCCTCAAAACCCAGACAGGGGACTCAGTATAGGACTTTAGTATTAGGTGGAGTCATCATGGGGGCGGAGTTACTCGCTCTTCCACGAAGTCGTCTTACAATGTCATAGCGAGGGCCATAGCAGCCTCAGTGATGGAGGGAATCATACTGAGCCAACCATTTTTAATTTGTCAGACAACCCTTGACTAAACTGGTCCTAAGAGCTGGGGTCATTCCACTGAGTATCTGTGCCCATTCGGAACTCAGAATGGATTCCTCCGCTGACGATTTCCTGCCGTATTTTACGTCAACTTAGTTTCAGCAAGGGAAACCTGCAGGAATGATAGGAAAGATACAGGACCCTGGGCAGTAAAAATCGATCCACTGACTGGATGTTTCTGGGGGCCTGGAGGAATAGAAACGCCCAAGATTGGGGGTCCTTGAAAAGGGACGAGATAATATTCCCACTCTGCTCTTCACTCCAGATGACCGAGGCCGCAGGCGGAATAAGTACAATTTACATGCTCCCGGAAAGTAAAAAATTTGGTCCGTCACCAGATGACCTGTCCTGGGAGAGCATACCTTAGGTTCAGATCTGGCTTGCTCTGGGAAGGGACAAAACTTGGACTTATTTCTGCAAATTCCATGGACAACCTGCAACTGTCGGGTCAGCTGGGCTGGATGCATGACAGCTGGGGTATCTTAGTTTGGGCGGTGATAATGTCACGCTAGTATAGCAGATTAATTATATGAGATGTCTGTAATCTATAATCAAAAAGGGAACATACTATATAAGCGCATAGGATATATATAACATGGATTTACCTGACAGATGTCCTGGGTCAAAACGGAATCCGTTATACGCTGTCTCCGGCTAGAGGGTGACCGGGTCTAAGCTGACCCTGAACTGGGGTCCTAACTATTCCCTCAACCCGGAGGTACTGTTAAAGGTACAGAGGTCCAGGCCACCAGCGTAAAGCCTGTCCCTATCAATCCCTGCCAACTGTAATCTAGTCCTAAGAAGGACCCTGATTACACCAAATGGAATGAACAGGTAACGGTTAATGAACAGAAAGACATACAGAAAGAGAAGGAATAAAGTAAATAAAGTCTTACATACAACACTCACACAGTAGGAACACCTAAGGTCTCAGAGATAAACTATAAGCTATAAGAGTAAAAACACCTAATGAACTCTTAGCTTAAATATTCTCAGAACCGATCCAGTCTGCTGAACTACATGAATGCTTTCACCGGCGTCTAACACCCAGACTGGCAGAAATATAAAGGAAACTAATTAGAACATAAACAAAAGCAGCCGGGCGAGGCTGCACCTAGCCTTAGCAAAGAGCTAGGAAAAATTAACTCTCACATCACCAAAAAACAAAGAAACAGAAGCTCAGCTGTGAGAAGTCAGAATGTGCAATCGCGACGATCTTCGTGGCGATGCACCCATGACAGTAAGGCAGTTCGACCAAGCATTCGGTGGGATCATAAAGATATAGCTCTTTGGATGAGGGTTATGGTTCCGTCCAGGATGGGCCAAGGTAGTCAGCATTTTCCAGGGGGCACTGGGGGTCAAGGACAGTCGGGACACTCAGTGGTCATGCAAAAAGGACTGTGCTTTGCGTTCAATGAGGGGTTATGCAAGTTCGGGGCGAAATGCAAGTTTAAACACGAGTGTTCAGCTTGTGGAGGCGCACATGGAGCATCAAAATGTTTTAGAGGGGGCAGACAGAAGGGAGGCGACGGCGTTGAAAAAAGGAGTGACACCAGTTCAACTGGACGCGATGGAGGGATTTCTAAGTAGATATCCTGATACAGCGGCAGCTACTTTATTAAGAGAGGGTTTTAGAGATGGTTTCAAGATTCCGTCAGTCGAATCAATGGTTTGTTATTCCAAAAAGAATTTAAAATCAGCATTGCAGTTCCCGGACGTCATCACTGATAAGTTAAAGAAAGAGGTTTCCCTGGGTAGAATGGCGGGCCCATTTCCTTTGCCCCCCATCAGTAATTTGAGGGTTTCCCCTCTGGGTGTGGTCCCGAAAAAAGAGCCCAATAAGTTCAGGCTGATCCATCACTTGTCCTTCCCAAAAGGATCTTCGGTAAATGACGGCATTGATCCACAACTGTGCTTGGTGCTTTATACGTCATTTGACGCAGCCATGGATTGGGTGCGATTATGTGGACGAGGAGCATGGTTGGCTAAGACTGACATAGAAGCCGCATTTCGACTACTGCCAGTACACCCTGACAGCCTGCACTTATTGGGTTGTTTTTGGGATGGAGGATTTTTTGTCGACCGGTGTCTTCCTATGGGCTGTTCTCTTTCTTGTGCTTATTTTGAAACGTTCAGCACGTTTTTGGAGTGGGCTGTGAAACAAGTGTCCGGTCTGGGGTCATGCATTCATTACCTCGATGACTTCTTGTTTGTCGGTCCGGCTCAGAGTTCTAATTGCTCATTGTTACTTCATACAATGGAGAGTTTGGCAAAAAGGTTTGGGGTGCCCCTAGCAGCTGAGAAAACGGTGGGGCCAGTGACTGCATTGAGTTTTCTAGGAATTGAAATAGATATTTTGGCAATGGAGTGTAGATTGCCTGATGAGAAGGTGATCGCATTGCGGGAGGAGGTGTTGAGAGCCCGAAGTTCGAAGAAAATATCTTTACGTGATTTGCGATCGTTACTGGGCAAGCTAAATTTTGCATGCAGAATTATGCCTATGGGCAGGGCTTTTTGTCGAAGGTTGTCACTGGCAACAGTGGGAGTGAGATCCCCAGTACATTTTATTAGGTTGAAGAAAGAATTGCGTGAAGATTGGCGGTTTGGGCAAAATTTTTGGAAATCTACAATGGAAAATCTATCTGGATCCAGCCAGTAGTGAACGCGGATACTTTGGGGTTATACTGGACGACGATGGAAGGTCGTGGTTTTTGCTTGTTTTTCCATGGTAGTTGGTTAGTGGTGGATTGGCCTTCTTCTTGGAAAGAACAGGACCTGCTATCAAACCGGGTTTTGACTCATCTGTTTCCTATTGTAGTGGCACTGTCCTTGTGGGGTGGGAGGGTAAAAAATAGGAAAATTCGCTTTCCTTGCGTGCTGGAAGGAGTGGTAACTGCGGTGAATTCATTGTCATCGGCATCCCCTGCGGTTGTGAAAATGTTACAACGTTTGGTCATGTTGGGATTAAATCTTAACCTATGGGTTGTGGCAGAGGTCAGATCAGTGGTGTTTAATCCCGTCATTGTTGCTCTTTCCAATTTACAGTGGGAACGTTTCCGGGAGCTGGCACCTCAAGCGGATTCGTCAGGCATGGAGTGTCCAATGGAGTTGTGGAATCTTCCTTGCGTGCAGTAGGGCATTTGTTTTCGAAGTCCTTGTCAAGCAGGTCATGGAGGCAGTACGGGCAGGCCTGGAGTATTTGGGAAGGTTGGAGGGTTTCGTTGGGAGAAGGGATGGAGGATGAGAGCAGATTGTTGTTGCTGGTTGGACATTGTAGGGAATCGGGTTGGTCAGTGTCGAAACTGAACAAGTTGTTAGCGGGTCTTGCTTTTGGTTTCAAGGTTAGAGGTCTCAGTGATGTGACAAAGTCCTTTTTAGTGCTTCAAGCAGTGAAGGGCTGGAGGAAGGGTTGGAGAGCGTTGGATATGAGACGCCCAGTTTCATATGAAGTGTTATTAATTCTGGGGAATCAATTGCCAGTAGTATGTTCGTCACATTGGGAGATAGATCTATTTAAGGCAGCTTTTGCATTGGCTTTCTTTGGGGCATTTCGTTTGGGGGAGCTGGTTAGCCCATCCAAGTTAAAGAAAGGGGGTTTGCTGAGGGAAGATTTGGATGTTTATAGTGATAGAGTGGTGGTGTTTATTCGGTCATCCAAAACAGATGTGGAAGGAAAGGGTTGTAGAGTGGTGCTATTTGGGGTTACAGGGTCACCTGTGTGCCCGGTGGTTTGCGTAAGTGAATTTATGAGGCGGGGGGGTGCGTTGCATAACCCATTTTTGTCACATGAGGACGGTTCCTTTTTATCACGTATTTAGGCGTTGTCTGGAGTTAGGGGGCATTTCGGCAAAGGACTATAGTGGACACTCTTTTAGGATCGGAGCTGCCACAGAGGCGGCCAGGAGGGGTTTAGGAGAGGAGGTAGTGAAAAGGGGTGGGAATCAACAAGGTTTAGGTCATATATCCGCCCGAATTTAATTTAAGAATGTGGTCTGTTTATTTTGGAACCCTGGCTTAAAAGATTGTTTTGTTGTTTTGTTTCAGACGGCGGTCAGCGGCTTATTTGGATAATGGGACACTCTTTCGTGTTTTGGGCCGCGATACGGGCAGCGGTTCGTCCGGACGGGCGTCAGCTGGGAATCCCGCGGGAGTCGGCGATTCTGCGTTGGATCGGTAAACGCGGGATGGTCTGGAGTCAATTTTTACCAGAATTTCACCGTTTTGTGCGTTTGTACAGGGCTCCTGATGTGATGGTTTTACATCTAGGTGGGAACGATTTGGCCAAAAGGCCCTGCAGGGAATTGATCAGGGACATCAAGTTCGATTTCCTGAGGCTTTGGGCGATGTTTCCCAAGCTTTTAGCAGTGTGGTCAGATATTATTCCCAGGAAGGTCTGGCGGGGGGCTCGCTCTGTTGAAGGGGTTAATAGAGCCCGAATTAAGGTAAATAGGGCCGTGTCTCGTTTTATGGCGAGAAATGGTGCGGTTGTGGTGCGCCATAGGGAGCTGGAGTCGGGAATGGGGGAATTTTGGAGAACTGATGGGGTTCATCTCAATGCTGTCGGCACCGATATGTGGTGCCTGGCCATCCAGGAAGGGATTGAAACAGGTCTGAGAGTTTGGAGGGACATAAATGTTTAAGGGAGTCAGAACATTTATGTGAGTGGCGTGGGGGGAGGTCCTCGAAGTTGGTGGAATTGGGGAATGGTGGATTGGAGGGGGGGGATCTCAAGGGGTCCTGGACTCCCCCTGTGTGATTTCAAGTGGCTGGGACAATTATTCCCGCGGTTTTGAAAAAATTAAGGGGTTTGTTAAGAGGTTTCATTTGGCCGGGATTGGTTACTATTGGCCTCCGAGCTGGTGCAGAGCGGCTGGGGGTAAAACCTATCCTGGAGGCCAAGGTGGACGTTGCGCATTTGCAGTGGATATATTTCGGGGCTTCGAGGACCACCCCTCCCGGGAGGATATTGTTTAAAAAATTATTTTGTTTGTAAGCTATGTTTAATAAAAGGCTGCTGTGGCCATTAAATCCAGTTGGGGTCTTGTGTTTTCTTTTAAAAAAGAAGATTTATGGGGAAAAGGTAATCTGTGAACAAGGTGTAGGGGAAGTTGGGTTTTTGGTTATAAAGGCTCACACGAATCACGGGTACCCCTTACGTCAAGAGAGGCCGTACGGGGCCCCTGGCCATCGAGGGAGGCCGCCATGACGGGGTAACATGGGAGTATAGGGAGCCCTTAGGTCCCAGGCAGCATTAGGGGTTAACATAGAGAAATGGGTGGTATTAAGGGGAGGTTAGTGCTTGCAGGTAGGAGGGGTCAGGGGAGGAGCATAGGGTTAACAGTCAAAGGGATCAGCCATATTATAACGGCAGCCATTACACGTGGATCCCTTCAACTGAAAAGAAGCTCCCACCCACCCTCCCTTTTATAGTTTTAGTAATAGGACTCAAAATTCTATTCCAGTAATGCATATTTGTCACGGCAGTGGGGCGTGGGGGGAGGTCCTCGAAGTTGGTGGAATTGGGGAATGGTGGATTGGAGGGGGGGGATCTCAAGGGGTCCTGGACTCCCCCTGTGTGATTTCAAGTGGCTGGGACAATTATTCCCGGGTTTTGAAAAAATTAAGGGGCTTGTTAAGAGGTTTCATTTGGCCGGGATTGGTTACTATTGGCCTCCGAGCTGGTGCAGAGCGGCTGGGGGTAAAACCTATCCTGGAGGCCAAGGTGGACGTTGCGCATTTGCAGTGGATATATTTCGGGGCTTCGAGGACCACCCTCCCGGGGGGATATTGTTTAAAAAATTATTTTGTTTGTAAGCTATGTTTAATAAAAGGCTGCTGTGGCCATTAAATCCAGTTGGGGTCTTGTGTTTTCTTTTAAAAAAGAAGATTTATGGGGAAAAGTTAATCTGTGAACAAGGTGTAGGGGAAGTTGGGTTTTTGGTTATAAAGGCTCACACGAATCACGGGTACCCCTTACGTCAAGGAAATTGATAACTTTTTAGTGGGGGTGCAGCTTCCACGACTCTCACTAGCGGAGCAGAGGCTTCTTGAGGAGCCCTTTGATATGGAGGAACTTGAGGCCGCTCTGGCCTCTGTACCTAGTGACAAGGCCCCAGGGGGGGACGGTATCCCAGGAGAAGTCTACAAAAAATACAAAGAGGTGTTGCTTCCCAAGTTGATGGAGGTTTACACTGCGAGTTTGGCGGGGGGGAGTTGCCCCGGTCCATGCGAGAGGCGATAATTGTTGTCCTACCAAAGCAGGGAAAAGATTTGACGGATCCAGCTTCATATCGTCCGATCTCTTTGTTGACCACTGACATTAAGTTATTGGCCAAAATGCTGGCGAACCAACTTAACAAGGTCATCGAATCCCTAATTCACCAAGACCAGTCAGGGTTTATGCCCAATAAATCCACAGCTATAAATCTCCGGCGATTATACTTAAACATGCAGGCGAGGGCGGATAATGTGGGACAGAGGGTAATAGTTTCCCTGGATGCCGCTAACGCGTTCGACAGTGTGGAGTGGAGGTATTTGTGGGCGGTAATGAGAACCATGGGATTTGGTGATCAGTTTGTGGGTTGGGTACGTTTGCTATATACATCCCCTAGTGCTAAAATACGGGTTAATGGTCTGCTGTCTGAGAGTTTCTCCCTACATAGGGGAATGAGGCAGGGGTGCCCCCTGTCCCCCCTGCTGTTTGCGATCGCTGTAGAACCGTTAGCTGCAAAGATTCGTGGTACCACGGATGTTCGGGGATTCCAATATGGCTGCCACGTAGAGAAAGTGGCCTTATACGCGGATGATGTCCTGCTGTTTCTGGCTGACCCGAGCGACTCCCTAAGTTCGGCTATGGCAGTTATTGGTAAATTCGGCTCTATTTCTGGACTGACTATCAACTGGGATAAATCCGTGTTGCTTCCTGTGGACTCTGCTGCTCCCCTAGTGCTAGACCCTGGGACCCCTTTGAGGGTGGTTAGTGAGTTTAAATATTTGGGCATTGTGATCTCTGCTAAATTGGAGGAATATGAATGTCTCAATCTTACCCCCCTTATCAATAAGTTTCAACAAAAAATAGCAGCGTGGAAGAAACTATTCCTGTCTGTGGCAGGTAGAGCAAATTTATTAAAAATGATCCTTATGCCCCAACTCCTATATATACTCCATAATACGCCTGTCTGGTTGGCGCAAAATAAATTCTACCGGATTGATTCTCTTTTCCGGGACTTGATCTGGAAGGGTAGTAGGGCACGCATTAAACTTGAACATCTACAGAGGTCAAAAGAGGAGGGGGGCCTGGCAATCCCGAACCCGTGGGTTTATTATGTGTCATCCCAATGTCAGCATATGGTGGGGTGGGGGAAGCCTACCCAATCTACGTCGGCTGGGAAGCTCATTGAGTTTATAGTGGGCAGAGGTCCGCTGCTTGCTAGTCTAGAGGCTGGTAGGTTCCGGGTGAACCCTAAAAGGCTCCCGACGATCGCTATGGTGGACAAGATTTGGCAAAGAGTTAGACAATGGAGGGGCATTATGGAGTTCACGCGCTTCTCGTTGGTTTGATTTGACCCGAGACTGGGGGAGTTAATGCGTCTGAGGGGATTTGCTCAATGGAGAAGGGTCGGGATATGGTTTGTGTCACAGCTGTTGGTTGGCGGCATGCTTAAGACTTTTGAGGAGAACAGGAAGGAGTTCCCTCTGAGTCAATCCCTCTTTTTTCAATATTTGCAGCTGCGGCATGCAATCAATCGACAGCTTAAAACATCAAGAATAGTGGTGCAATCAGATGCAATGGTGAATCTTATAGGGTCACTAAGGGGCACTAAGGGTTTCATCTCCCTCGTATATAGGAGTTTTTTGGATTCATTCCTGGTACAGCACCCGGCTAAGTCCAGAGAAAAATGGGAAGAGGATGTGGGACCAATCTCGGACTCTCAGTGGGAGAGCGTATTACAATTCATCCCCAAGGTCTCTATGAGTGAAGCGAGGAGAGTCTCACAACTCTACCTAACACATAGGGTATACAGGACCCGGTCTGGATGAAGAGGGCGGGCCTGAGGATGGATTCCTGCTGTCCGCGCTGCTCTGAGGATGGGGCAGATCTCCTACATATGATGTGGTCCTGCCCTGCCCTGCAAAACTTTTGGGTACAAACACTTAATTTGACTCAGGAGGTAATGAGAGTGGATCTTATAAGGAACCCGCTGACGTGTGTATTGGGATGCATGGAGGATATCGCGGTTGATGAGTGGGGGAAGCTGACCATAGCCAGAATCCTATATGCTGCCAGAAAGCTCATTGCGGCCCACTGGTTAGATGACAAAGCGCCAGTTAGACAAGAACTGATTAATAAGGTTAACTTTATTGTTATGATGGAACAGAACATATATGCGAAAAGAGGTCAACACATGCAGTTTGAGAATGTGTGGGGTGGCTGGATGGAGCACCCAGGCCTGGCTTCAGAGGTTCTTATGAGAGAAGGAATGTGTCTGCCTACGCGCCCTTGACCCTCTGAGTTGGTACTTTAAACAGGGATCTTAAGTGGTTGTCTCGAAAAAAAGGATTCAAAATGTGACATGGTGTGTGATATATGCAATGATTTAAAGGGATGGGGTTAGGGTGGAGGGGGGAGGGTAGGGGACTTAGGATGTAAGAACAGTTATATCGCCTGTCAGGTTGAATACGGTTTATATTATATGCTAAAGTTAAATGTACTGTCAAAGTTTCATGCTGACAATTTTTAAATAAAAATCATCTGATTTAAAAAAAAAACACATCAGAAAATTCGGTCAAATAGTCAGGGACATCTTGAGACTGGGGGGAGGCAGAAAAAACATCTTGAGACTGGGGGGGCAGAAAGAACAGGAGTGTCAGTATTAACACATTGGCAACCCCAACTGGTCACAGACACAGATTTCCAATCCAAAACAGGATTATGAGTCTGTAACCAAGGGAAACCCAGTACAATAATGTCATGCAAATTATGCAACACCAAAAATTTGCAGCTCTCCTGATGGTCCGGGTCAACCCGCATTATCACCTGGGTAGAAAACTGGGGTTTATTCTCCGCCAAAGGGGTAGAATCAATGCCCAGCAAAGGAATAGACTTCCGAAGGGTTATCATGGGAAACCCACAACGTTTGGCAAAGTCAAAATCCATCAGGTTAATAGCTGCTCCTGAATCAACAAAAGCCTGAGGCGAAAATGTGGACATGGAGCAAATCAGGGTAACAGTCAGCATAAACTTAGTCTAAACACTACCCAAAACAACTGAGCGCGCAAAACGTCTTCCCCGCTTGGGGCAGACGGAAATAGCATGAGAAGCATCACCACAGTAGAAACACAATCTATTATGCTTTCGAAACTCATGACGCTGTGCCGCAGAAGTCACTCCATCACACTGCATGGGCTCAGGAGCTGACTCACAAGGCAACACAATCTCACGCATACCTCTGCGCTCACGCAATCGTCTGTCAATTTGAATAGTTAATAACATAGAGTCATTGAGACCAGAGGGGACAGGGAATCCCACCATAACATCCTTTACAGTCTCTGCCAGACACTTCTAAAAAAGAGCTGCCAGAGCATCATAATTCCATTTAGTAAGGACTGCCCATTTTCGAAATTTCTGACAGTACAGCTCAGCAGCTTCATGACCCTGATTCAATGCCAACAAGGTTTTTTCCGCTCGATCAGTGACATTAGGTTCATCGTACAATAACTCCAGAGCTTGAAAAAACACATTAATATCATTCAAAATAGGATCCTCAGGTGTCAGGGAAAAAGCCCAATCCTGAGGGTCGCCGCGCAACAGGGAGATGACAATTTGAACCTGCTGCGCAGCGCTTCCTGAGGACTTAGGCTTCAGGGCAAAAAACAACTTACAGTTATTTTTAAAATTCAGAAATTTAGACCAATCCCCCAAAAACAAATCTGGCATGGTGATCCTAGGTTCCACATCCGGCAACCTAGCGATATATGCAGCAACTGCACAATCTCCATTGAGGACAAAGAAAAATTCCTCCTCAGCACTCAGGAGAAAGAGGGAAAAAATATAACAAGCAGAAAAAAAAATGTTCTGACAACTCCCTTTTTTTCCTCTATGCTCACTATCCTTCCCTTCTGTTGAGTACCATAGAACTTTCAGTTTGGCCGGTAATACTGTTATGATTTGGTAGCTGAGGAGGAAATGAGCACAAAATCGCCAAAGCAGCAAGACACCAGAGAGGCTGGAACCTAATGGGTTGCAGATCCCTAAACTAACCGCACAACTAGAAGTAGCCGTGGAGCGTACCTATGGTGATCCTAGACGCCTCGGCACAGCCGGAGAGTTAGCTACACCTGAAGATAGAAAGAGGAAAGCTAACTGCCCTGGAGTAGAGACCCAAAAGAAATAGGAAGCCCCCAAACATGTAATGGCGGTTAGACAAGAGGAAAACACGAACACAGACAGAAAATAGAATGAGCAAATGTTGGGGCCCAAATCTGTCTAGAAAGTAAAGTACAGGAGAGAAATTCTGTCTGCAACCCAGAAAAGCCATAAAAATATACCAGCACTTCTGGTTAAAAAAAACCTGAGACCAAACGATCTCAACCACCTATATCAGATCTCTGGTGTGAAACACAGCTACCCAGCAATAAAAAATATCACAGGAACAGAGAACAAGTGCAAATACAAAATGAGAACAGAGGGCAGCACAAGCCCCCAAAGGGGACCCGGCTGAAGTCCAAGGCAAGACTGCAAAAAGCCAGGAAAATCCAACCACAGAAAAAAAACCAGAAAGTCACTTATCTGAATGATAGCAGCAAAGCAAGCTGAAATTCCATCAAAGACCTGGAAGCAACAATTGATTACCGGCGAGGATCATGGGAGTTCAGCTCACTTATATCAGGCCAGTCAGCCCCACCTGACACCCATTCCTTAATTGGTTCAATACCCTCAGCAACCACCGGAGGGAGCCTCAGCTCCGAAGTTGTCTCCAACTCATTCACAACAATAAATGTTGTTCACATGGTGCTTGTTTTCTTCTAAGTAACAACCAATCAAGTGTTGAGATCGTATATAGTACAATATGGTACAAGCTCATGAAAAAATTCATCAAAAAAGCGTAAACAATTTTAATTTTAGTCCTTTAGGGTTTATACGGCTTTAACCCCTCTCTGCCATCAGACGTACTATTCCGTCCATGTGACCCTGGACCTTATTCCCATGGACGGAATAGTACGTCATGGGCAATCAGCTGCGCTCCCGGGGGGAGCGCAGCTGATCGCCGCCGGGTGTCAGCTGATTATCACAGCTGACACCCGTGACTGTGTGTCAGGAGCGGTCACGGACCGCTCCCGGAACATTAACCCCTGGCACACCGCGATCAAACATGATCGCGGTGTACCCGGGGCACAGGGGAGGATCGCGCAGGCAGGGGGCTCCCTGCGCGCTCCCCTGAGACCCTCAGAGCAGCGCGATGTGTCGCGCTGTTCCGAGGGTCCGTCCTCCCTCCAGGTCCCCGGATCCAAGATGGCGCCGGGGTCCTGCAGGGAGGCGGCTTCCTCAGTGCCTGCTGAGAGCAGGCGCTGGGGAAGCCTGCAGCAGTGCCAGAGCGATCGCTGGTGTGACAGTGTGCTGTGCACACTGTCACACCAGCGATCTGCTAAAATACAGTGATGTCCCACCCTGGGACAAAGTATAAAAGTAAAAAAAATAAAAATAAAAAGTGGTAAAAAAAATCATAAAAAAAAAAAAAAATATTCCCCAATAAATTCATTCTTTCCTGTAAATAAAAAAACCAAAACAATAAAAGTACACATATTTGGTATCGCCGCGTCCGTAACGACCCCCCCTATAAAACTGTCCCACTAGTTAACCCCTTTAATGAACCCCTTAAAAAAAAAAAAAGAAAACGAAGCAAAAAATCAATGCTTTATCATCATACCGCTGAACAAAAAGTGGAATAACACGCGATCAAAAAGACGGATATAAATAAACATGGTACCGCTGAAAACGTCATCTTGTCCCGCAAAAAACGAGCCATCATACAGCATCATCAGCAAAAAAATAAAAAAGTTATAGCTCGCAGAATAAAGCGATGCAAAAATAATAATTTTTTATATAAAATTGTTTTCATTCTATAAAAGTGCCAAAACATAAAAAAAATGATATAAATGAGGTATCGCCGTAATCGTACTGACCCGAAGAATAAAACTGCTTTATCAATTTTACCACACGCGGAACGGTACAAACGCCTCCCCCAAAAGAAATTCATGAATTGCTGATTTTTGTTCATTCTAACCTCCCAAAAATCGAAATAAAAAGCGATCAAAAAATGTCACGTGCTCAAAAATGGTACCAATAAAAACGTCACCTCGTCCTGCAAAAAATAAGACCTCACATGACTCTGTGGGCCAAAATATGCAAAAATTATAGCTCTCAAAATGTGGTGATGCAAAAAACTATTTTTTGCAATAAAAAGCGTCTTTTAGCGTGACAGCTGCCAATCACAAAAACCCGCTATAAATAGTAAATCAAACCCCCCTTTATCACCCCCTTAGTTAGGGAAAAATAATAAAATTAAAAAAATGTATTTATTTCCATTTTCCCGTTAGGGTTAGGGTTGCGGCTAAAGTTGGGGTTAGGGTTGGCGCTAATGTTAGGATTAGGATTAGGGTTGGGATTACGGTTAGGGGTGTGTTTAGGGTTAGGTTTGTGGTTAGGGTTGGGACTAGGGTTAGGGGTGTGTTGGGGTTAGGGTTGAAGTTAGAATTGGGGGGTTTCCGCTGTTTAGGCACATCAGGGGCTCTCCAAATGTGACATGGCGTCTGATCTCAATTCCAGCCAATTCTGCGTTGAAAAAGTCAAACGGTGCTCCTTCACTTCTGAGCTCTGCCATGCGCCCAAACAGTAGTTTACTCCCGCATATGGGGTATCAGCGTACTCTGGACCACAAGAGTTATTGTGCAATTTGTCCTATTTCTACTGTTACCCTTGGGAAAATAAAAAACTGGGGGCGACAAAATCATTTTTGTAAAAAAAAAATGATTTTTTTGTTTTTTACGGCTGTATGTTATAAAACTTCTGTGAAGCACTTGGAGCTTCATAGCGCTCACCACACTTCTAGATAAGTTCCTTGTGGGGTCTATTTTCCAAAATGGGGTCACTTGTGGGGGGTTTCCACTGTTTAGGCGCATCAGGGGCTCTCCAAATGCGACATGACGCCCCCAGACCATTCCATCAAAGTCTGCAATCCAAAACGTCACTACTTCCCTTCCGAGCCCGAGTTTACTCCCACATATTGGGTATCAGCATACTCAGGACAAATTGGACAACAACTTTTGGGGTCCAATTTCTCCTGTTACCCTTGTGAAAATAAAATATTGAGGGCGAAAAAATCATTTTTGTAAAAAAAAAAAGGATTTTTTATTTTACGGCTGTACGTTATAAACTTCTGTGAAGCACTTTGGGGTTCAAAGTGCTCACCACACATCTAGATAAGTTCCTTGTGGGGTCTATTTTCCAAAATGGGGTCACTTGTGGGGGGTTTCCACTGTTTAGATTCATCAGGGTCTCTCCAAATGCGACATGACTCCCCCAGACCATTCCATCAAAGTCTGCAATCCAAAACGTCACTACTTCCCTTCCGAGCCCCGACGTGCGCCCATACAGTAGTTTACTCTCACATATTGGGTATCAGCATACTCAGGACAAATTGGACAACAACTTTTGGGGTCCAATTTCTCCTGTTACCATTGTGAAAATAAAATATTGGGGGCGAAAAAATAATTTTTGTAAAAAAAAAAAGGATTTTTTATTTTTACGGCTGTACGTTATAAACTTCTGTGAAGCACTTCGGGGTTCAAAGTGCTCACCACACATCTAGATAAGTTCCTTGTGGGGTCTATTTTCCAAAATGGGGTCACTTGTGGGGGGTTTCCACTGTTTAGACGCATCAGGGGCTCTCCAAATGCGACATGACTCCCCCAGACCATTCCATCAAAGTCTGCAATCCAAAACGTCACTACTTCCCTTCCGAGCCCCGACGTGCGCCCATATAGTAGTTTACTCCCACATATTGGGTATCAGCGTACTCAGGACAAATTGGACAACAACTTTTGGGTTCCAATTTCTCCTTTACCCTTGTGAAAATAAATATTGAGGGCGAAAAAATCATTTTTGTAAAAAAAAAAAGGATTTTTTATTTTACGGCTGTACGTTATAAACTTCTGTGAAGCACTTTGGGGTTCAAAGTGCTCACCACACATCTAGATAAGTTCCTTGAGGGGTCTAGTTTCCAAAATGGTGTCATTTGTGGGGGGTTTCCACTGTTTAGGCATATCAGGAGCTCTCCAAACACGACATGGCATCCAGCCAATTCTGCGTTGAAAAAGTCAAACGGCGCTCCTTCCCTTCCAAACTCTGCCATGCACCCAACAGTGGTTTACTCCCACATATGGGTATCAGCGCACTCAGGACAAATTGCACAATAACTTTTGGAGTCTTGTTACCCTTGGGAAAATAAAAATTGGGGTGAAAAAATCATTTTGTGGAAAAAAATATGATTTTTTAATTTTACGGCTTACGTTATAAACTTGTGTGAAGCACTTGGGGTTCAAATTGCTCACCAAAGATCTAGATAAGTTCCTTAGGGGGTCTAGTTTCCCAAATGGGGGCACTTGTGGGGGGTTTCCACTGTTTAGGCACAGCAGGGGCTCTCCAAATGCAACATGGCGTCCAATCTCAATTCCAGCCAATTGTGGTTGGAAAAAGTCAAATGGTGGTCCTTCCATTCCGAGCTCTGCCATGCGCCCAAACAGTGGTTCCCCCCACATATGGGGTATCAGCATACTCAGGACAAATTGGACAACAACTTTTGGGTCATTTCTCCTGTTACCCTTGTGAAAATAAAATATTGAGGGCGAAAAAAATCATTTTTGTAAAAAAAAAAAGGATTTTTTATTTTACGGCTGTACGTTATAAACTTCTGTGAAGCACTTTGGGGTTCAAAGTGCTCACCACACATCTAGATAAGTTCCTTGTGGGGTCTATTTTCCAAAATGGGGTCACTTGTGGGGGGTTTCCACTGTTTAGATTCATCAGGGGCTCTCCAAATGCGACATGACTCCCCAGACCATTCCATCAAAGTCTGCAATCCAAAACGTCACTACTTCCCTTCCGAGCCCCGACGTGCGCCCATACAGTAGTTTACTCTCACATATTGGGTATCAGCATACTCAGGACAAATTGGACAACAACTTTTGGGGTCCAATTTCTCCTGTTACCATTGTGAAAATAAAATATTGGGGGCGAAAAAATAATTTTTGTAAAAAAAAAAGGATTTTTTATTTTTACGGCTGTACGTTATAAACTTCTGTGAAGCACTTCGGGGTTCAAAGTGCTCACCACACATCTAGATAAGTTCCTTGTGGGGTCTATTTTCCAAAATGGGGTCACTTGTGGGGGGTTTCCACTGTTTAGACGCATCAGGGGCTCTCCAAATGCGACATGACTCCCCAGACCATTCCATCAAAGTCTGCAATCCAAAACGTCACTACTTCCCTTCCGAGCCCGACGTGCGCCCATATAGTAGTTTACTCCCACATATTGGGTATCAGCGTACTCAGGACAAATTGGACAACAACTTTTGGGTTCCAATTTCTCCTATTACCCTTGTGAAAATAAAATATTGAGGGCGAAAAAAATCATTTTTGTAAAAAAAAAAAAAGGATTTTTTATTTTACGGCTGTACGTTATAAACTTCTGTGAAGCACTTCGGGGTTCAAAGTGCTCACACACACATCTAGATAAGTTCCTTGAGGGGTCTAGTTTCCAAAATGGTGTCATTTGTGGGGGGTTTCCACTGTTTAGGCATATCAGGAGCTCTCCAAACACGACATGGCATCCAGCCAATTCTGCGTTGAAAAAGTCAAACGGCGCTCCTTCCCTTCCAAACTCTGCCATGCACCCAAACAGTGGTTTACTCCCACATATGGGGTATCAGCGCACTCAGGACAAATTGCACAATAACTTTTGGAGTCTTGTTACCCTTGGGAAAATAAAAATTGGGGTGAAAAAATCAATTTTGTGGAAAAAATATGATTTTTTAATTTTACGGCTCTACGTTATAAACTTGTGTGAAGCACTTGGGGGTTCAAATTGCTCACCAAAGATCTAGATAAGTTCCTTAGGGGGTCTAGTTTCCCAAATGGGGGCACTTGTGGGGGGGTTTCCACTGTTTAGGCACAGCAGGGGCTCTCCAAATGCAACATGGCGTCCAATCTCAATTCCAGCCAATTGTGGTTGGAAAAAGTCAAATGGTGGTCCTTCCATTCCGAGCTCTGCCATGCGCCCAAACAGTGGTTCCCCCCCACATATGGGGTATCAGCATACTCAGGACAAATTGGACAACAAATTTTGTGGTCCAATTTCTCCTGTTACCCTTGGGAAAATAAAAAATTAGTGACTAAGAGATAATTTTTGTGGGAAAAAAATAGGATTTTTTATTTTCATGCTCGGGCATTATAAACTTGTGTGAAGCACTTGGGGGTTCAAAGTGCTCACCAAAGATCTAGATAAGTTCCTTAGGGGGTCTAGCTTCCAAAATGGGGTCACTTGTGGGGGGTTTCCACTGTTTAGGCTCATCTGGGGCACTACAAACAGAACATGACCACCATCAATGTTTGCATTCCAAAACGTTACTGCTTCCTTTCCAAGCCCTGCCGTGCGCCCAAACAGTTTCCCCCCCCCACATATGGGGTATCAGCGAACTCAGGAAAAATTGGAAAACAACTTTTGGGGTCCAATTTCCTTGGGAAAAATCAAAAATTTGGGACTAAAAAATCATTTTTGTGGAAAATTGTTTTTTTTTTTTTTTCACACCCAGGCATTATAAACTTTTGTGAAACACTTTGGGTTCAAAGTGCTCACAACAGATCTAGATAAGTTCCTTAGGGGGTCTAGTTTCCAAAATGGTGTCACTTGTGGGGGGTTTCCACTGTTTAGGCATATCAGGGGCTCTCCAAACGCGACATGGCGTCTAATCTCAATTCCAGCCAATTTTAGTTTGAAAAAGTCAAACGGCGCTCCTTCCCTTACGAGCCCGTGTGCCCAAACAGTGGTTTTCCCCCACATATTGGGTATTGGCGTACTCAGGAGAAATTGCACAACAACTTTATCTGCCCATTTTCTCCTTTTACCCTTGTGAAAATAAAAAAACGTTTGTAAAAGATCATTTTTGTGGCTAAAAAGTTAAATATTAATTTTTTCCTTCCACATTGCTTCAGCTCCTGTGAAGTACCTGAAGGGTTATTAAACTTCTTGAATGTGGTTTTGAGTACCTTGAGGGGTGCAGTTTTTATAAAGGTGTCACTTTTGGGTATTTTCTGCCATATAGACCCCTCAAAGTGACTTCAAATGTGAGGTGGTCTCTAAAAAAAATGGCTTTGTAAATTTTGTTGTAAAAATGAGAAATCACTGGTCAACTTTTAACCCTTATAATTTCCTAACAAAAAAAATTTTGGTTCCAAAATTGTGCTGATGTAAAGTAGACATGTGGGAAATGTTATTTATTAACTATTTTGTGTGACATATCTCTCTGTTTTAAGGGAAAAAAAATTCAAAGTTTGAAAATTGCAAAATTTTCAAAATTTTCGCCATATTTGCGTTTTTTTCAAAAATAAACGCAAGGTATATCGAAGAAATTTTACCACTAACGTGAAGTACAATATGTCACGAGAAAACAATCTCAGAATCGCGAAGATCCGTTGAAGCGTTCCAGAGTTATAACCTCATAAAGAGACAGTGGTCAGAATTGTAAAAATTGGCCCGGTCATTAACGTGCAAACCACCCTTGGGGGTGAAGGGGTTAAGAATCTCTTCAAATTGGCTGGGCTATACCATGTTATGTGACAATTGCAAGGCATTATAAGGAACCCCATGCACTCACACCAGAGGTTATGTGAGTTTTTCGTGACTAATGCAATCTTCTTGAATATGTAAAACCGCATATTTCTGGCTATTTGCGCAAATTGAATTGGAAATTAAATTATTTGAATTTGCTGGAACCTACAAATTTCATATAATTCAATTAGAATTTGATTTTTTTCGTCTTATTGATTTGATCATCTCCAGTAACAACCCATAGAAAATAACATTACACATTATTGGGCTATGTGCGCACGTTGAGTATTTACTTGCAGAAATTTCTGCAAGGTTTCTGCATCTCTTGGCAGGAAAAACGCTGCGGCAAAAACGCACATTTTTGCACAGCAATGCCTTAGGCTTTTTTAGCTAAATAAAGATTTTTAAAAAAAGTTTTGTGGCGTAATTTCTTGGTTCAACACCATCTTTTTCATGCTGATGCAGTGGCATCAGGGTAATAGGATTTAGGGCTTTGTATCATCTGCTGTCATTGACACCTAGCCCTAGGCTTAGTAATGAAAAGGTGTCAGCCCGACACCCTCATTACTAAGCCAATGAGTAAACATAAACACACACACACACACACACACGTTGTCACCAGCCTATGTAGGAGCGTTAACAAAATAAACATACATATCAACTGTTAATTTTAAAGAAAAAAATGGAAATAAAAATTGTGTGGGCTCCTGCGTAATAACCAGCAGAGGGAAAACCGACGGCTGGTGGCTGATGTTAATCTTCTGGGAAGGAGCCAATAGCCATAAAGGTTCTCAGGCTATTAATATCTGCTCACAGCTGTCAGCTTAGCCTTTGCTGACTGGTTTACAGGAGGACCCCAGAAAAAAAATTGACATAGGGTCACCTTATAAAATCTAACCAGCAAAGGCTAGACAGACAGCTGCGGGCTGATATTGTTAGTCTGGGAAGGGGCCATGGATATTGGCCCCTCCCAGACTAAAAACATCAGCTCTCAGCCACCCCAGAAAAAGCGCATCTATAAGATGTGTCAAATTTGGCGCTTAGCCTTGCTCTTCCCACTTGCCCTGTATGGGTGGGAAGTGAGGTGCATATTTGTGTGGTAGATGTCACCTTTGCATTGTCAGGTGACATCAAGCCCACAGGTTAGTAATGGAGGCATCCATAAGACACCTATCCATTAGTAATCCCATAGTGATATTGTATAAAAAACACACACCCAGAATAAAATTCTTTATTTGAAATAACACAGACTCCTTTAATGAATCTTAATTAACCCCTTAGTGACAGGGCCAAATTTTTTAAATCTGACCATTGTCACTTTATGTGGTAATAACTCTGGAATGCTTCAACAAATTCCAGTGATTTTGAGATTGTTTTTTCGTGTCACATTACAATTTATCATAATGGTAAATTTAGGTTGATATGTTTTGTGTTTATTTATAAAAAAAATTACAAAAATTTTACAAAAAAGTTAAAGTTAGCAATTTTTAAACTTTGAATGATTATCCCTTTAATCCAGATAGTCTTACCACAGAGAAACATTAATAAATAAAATTTTCCTCATGTCAGTCTTAACTCAGCACCATTTGTAAAATGCAATTTTATTTTGTTAGCACTTTAGGAGGGTTAAAACTGTAGCAGTAATTTTTCATTTTTTTCAAGAAAACATACAAAATTTATTTTTTAGGGACCTATCTAGGTTTGAAGTGACTTTGGAGGTTCTACAGTTAGGTCCATATATATTTGGACAGAGACAACATTTATGTAATTTTGGTTCTAGACATTACCACCATGAATTTTAAACAAAACAATTCAGATGCAGTTGAAGTTCAGACTTCAGCTTTCATTTGAGGGTATCCACATTAAAATTGGATGAAGGGTTTAGGAGTTTCAGCTCCTTACCATGTGCCACCATGTTTTTAAAGGGACCAAAAATAATTTTACAGATTAAATAAAATAATTTCTAGCACTTGATTGAAAACCCTTTGTTGGCAATAACTGCCTGAAGTCTTGAACTCATGGACATCACCAGACGCTGTGTTTCCTCTTTTTTGATGTTCTGCCAGGCCTGGCTTTGATGTCGTCATTTTAGTGACCTGAGATATAAGAGAATAGCATCCCCATACTGGTGACAGTCCAGCAGCTGTCGGCTGTGCACTATAGCTAACAACTTGCTGCATCAGCCACGATCAGTGTTGGCACCGTCCATATCTGTTTAATCCCTTAGATGCAGCTGTCAAAATTGACTACATCATATAAATGGTTAACAGTGTGTGTGGGGCTCCCTATTTAACCCCATTGGCACCCTGAGATCATAATTGTGTGATCCTAATGTTTGCCGTGGTAATTTACGGCCAAATAGCGGCCTAAAGGGTATGCCACACTAAGTGAGATCGCAAACGAGATCGCTAACGAGATCGCAATTGCGTCACCATTTATGACGAAGTAGCGATCTCGTTAGCGACTTAACTGTGTGTGACATGTAGCAACGATGTGGCCCCTGCTGAGATGTCGCTGACCGCTCTTGCACCGGAGATACCTTCTGGAAGTGCCAGTAATGCCAGTGCTGAGGAGCCTATGGACTCTACTTTACAAATGGAATTACAACAGCTGGGAACGGAGAGTCCTTCATTTAATGCAATATTCTAGCCTTCATAAGACGCCTCTTGTGCTTCTTGCCACTGATGTAGAGAAGGCGTTTGACAGAGTGGATTGGATCTTCCTACGGGAAAACCTCAATAGTTTTAATTTTCCTTCCCTACTAATAGCGGCCATATTACAAATGTACTCTCACCCATCGGCTAAAATTAAATTTAACAATACCCTCACCAAGTCTTTTACGATTCATAACGGTACAAGACAGGGGTGCCCTCTGTCGCCACCGTTATTTATAGTGGCGATGGAACCCCTAATCAAGGCTATCAATATGTGCAAAGATATAGAGGGTATGAGAGTACAGGGAATAACTCATAAAACCATGGCCTTCGCTGATGATTTATTAATCACTATGACTTGTCCTCACAATGGTATACCGGCTCTCATGCGGATCCTGGAGAGATATGGCTCCTTGTCTAATTTCAAGATAAACCCATCTAAGTCCGAAGCACTGGGAATAAATATACCTGCTAGTACTATAAATGGCTTTAAGCTACAATTTCCCTTTCACTGGCTGGGTAATTATATAAAATACCTTGTATCAAAATTAGCCCGTCCTATAAGGATCTATTTAACCTAAATTATAAACCACTACTCACTTTAGTAACAGATCAAACTAAAAAGTGGAAGGCCCCCTATCTCTATTGGATGGGAAGAAAAAATTTAATCAAAAGCATTCTTCTACCTAAATTAATTTACCTATTTCAAATGCTACCTATAGAACTAACCAGGACGTTCTTGATCCAGGTTAATTGTTCTTTCCATATATATGGAATAAGCACAGATCAAGACTTAACTCCCACACACTTTCATTGCTTAGGAGGAAAGGTGGCATGGGAGCCCCTAACATTCATACTTATTATTTAGCTGCTGTCCTATCTAGGGCGTGGAGTCAGTCAGGCAGACTGGAGAGAAACCATGGCTTACTTTGGAAGAACAGATGTCCCCGATTCAACTACGCTCTATTATCCTTTCCCCTGTAGAGTCACTTAAATTTATCTTTCCAAACCTCCTTACAAGGACGGCGGTCAAATGTTGGAAGTCTGTGGCCCCTTATCTGTCCCCGTCTCCCTCACCACTAACTAGGATATCAGATGTCATGACCCTGGATCTGGCGAAACATATTTCAAATGATAAATCACCCCTGTTGGACCAGTTATATAGTGAAGGGACTATTATATCCTTCCAAGACATGAAGGAACTGCCCACAATGTCTCATTACACCTTTATACATTATGAGTTTCTTAAGAAAACACTCCGCCAATCTATGATCAATGGTGACCTAACGCGGCCGTTAACCGCTTTTGAAATATTATGTTCCCAAACAAAATCCCCGAAAAAAAGTGCTTTCTGCTCTCTATAATATGCTGCTTTTAAAACAATTACCTCTGAAAAGAGCCTTTCTGCTGAGATGGGAAAAATAATTAAGCCACTCTTTCTCTGATTCCCAAATTAATCTAATTTATAAATTTTCACATGGCCCTTCACAATGTGTGAGAGCCCAAGAAAACAGCTACAAAATAATAACTCATTGGTATACAACACCTCTCCTGTTACATAAGTGGTTCCCCACTACGCCAGATACATGTTGGAGGTGCAAAAGGGACAGAGGCTCATAGCTTCATATTTGGTGGCACTGCCACATCATAAAAAAATTTTGGAACATTATATCTCAAACCTTAGACAAAGTGGTGCGTAAACATATAAAACTAACTCCAGAACATGTTTTCCTTAATCTACCAGTAGTTCCAAATAATAAACATTTATCTAAACTGGTCTCTTTCATCTTAACAGCCGGTAAGCTTCTTATACCTACGTTTTGGCACTTGTCTAATATTCCAAGCATAAATCAGCTATTACTTAAGATTGACCAACTGTATCACACCAAAGAATTAGCAGCATTAGCCACACATAGCCTTTTGCCCTTTTCGCAGGTCTGGAGTCCTTGGGTGACGTACAGGAATTCAGATAAATTCATATCCCTGTGTGTGTCTGATTCTGCGCCTTGATATTGAACATGACCAATGTGCCAATGGACCATGTCCCTTTTACCTTTATCCCTGGTTCCCCCTCTCCCTCCTCCCCTTCCCCTCCTTCCCATCCCCTTGTTGTCTCCTTTAGGTTGCCTCCCCCGTTTTTGTGCTCTGGTTCTGCATTTGGTTAGTTAATTAACTCACCCATGATACTCCAGAGCTTCAGTTAAATCATTATGTTCATTTGTCGATTGATAGTAACCAAGAATCACTCATTTCTTTATTAATGATATTTTGATAGAGACGTTTGCATCTTCATTTTCGTAAACATGGAAATTATTGAAGGTCATGTGTATCTACGAGGCATGTATGACTATGAATACTGTACTATTTGCTTCTTCTGTCTCTCATGTTTAATTGGACAATATATTTATGCTGATACTTTTCACCTAGTGATTCTCAATAAATAAATCATTGAAAACAAAACAAAACGTTGTTCCCATGGTGCTTGTTTTCTTCTATGACTGAGATCTTCGTGTGCACCAGAAACACGTCAGAGAGTTGCTTTACTGATCGTGCTGGACTCTCATGATGCTCGGTGGAACGTTGGCCTCATTCATAGATTGTGAACGGTGTAACAAAGACCATTGTTTTCATTGAATTATTCCCAGTTGTGGTATCTTTGGTAGAATGGGGCAAGTTTTTTTTTTCAAAATAAATAAAATGATTTTAGTGTATTCTGATAATAAAGGTGTAGTTTTTACAGTTGTAGGTGATGAAATTGTTGAGGCACTTGGTGCTTTGTTGCATGAAGTCAAGCATTTGGTGAAAAGCTAAGTATTTAAAAGGCAAAAAGACAGAAAATGATATTACACTTTTGAAATGTGGCGCTGGAGAAGGATGTCACCAATACCATGGATGGGAAGAAGAACAAACAAATCAATTTTAGAGCAAATCAAGACAAACATGTCACTTAACCCCTTAGGGACAGAGCCATTTTGCAGCTTAATGACCGGTCCAATTTTTACAATTCTGACCACTGTCAATTTATGAGGTTATAACTCTGGAACGCTTTAACGAATCCAGCTGATTCTGAGAAGGTTTTTTCGTGACATATTGTACTTCACGTTAGTGGTAAAATTTCTTTGATATGACTTGTGTTTATTTATGAAAAAAATGGAAATATAGCGAAAATTTTGAAAATTTAACTATTTTAAAACTTTAAATTTTTATGCCCTTAAATCAGAGAGATATGTCACACAAATTTCTTAATAAATAACATTTCCCACATGTCTACTTTACATTAGCACAATTTTGGGAACAAAATTTTTTTTTGTTACGAAGTTATAAGGGTTAAAAGTTGACCAACGATTTCTCATTTTTACAACACCATTTTTTTTTTTAGGGACCACATCACATTTGAAGTCACTTTGAGGGGTCTATACGATAGAAAATACCCAAAAGTGACACCATTCTAAAAACTTCACCCCTCAAGGTACTCAAAACCACATTCAAGAAGTTTATTAACCTTTTACGTGCTTCACAGGAACTGAAGCAATGTGCAAGGAAAAAATTAACATTTAACTTTTTTTTGCAAAAACTTTACTTCGGAACCAATTTTTTTTATTTTCACAACAGTCAAAAGAAAAAATGAACCACAAAATTTGTTGTGCAATTTCTCCTGAATAAGCCGATACCCCATATGTGGGGGTAAACAACTTTTTGGGCGCACGGCAGAGGTCGCAAGGGAAGGAGCGCCATTTGACTTTTTCAACGCAGAATTGGCTGGACACCATGTAACGTTTGTAGAGGCCCTGATGTGTCTAAACAGTGGAAACCCATCACAATTGACCCCATTTTGGAAACTAGACCCCCTAAGGAACTTATCTAGATGTGTGGTGAGCATTTTGAACCTCCAAGTGCTTCACAGAAGTTTATAACATAGAACAGTGAAAATAAAAAATCATATTTTTTCCACAAAAACAATCTTTTCACCCCAATTTTTATTTTCCCAAGGGTAACAAGACCCCAAAAGATTTTGAGCAATTTGTCCTGAGCATGCTGATACCCCATATGTGGGGGTAAACCACTGTTTGGGTGCATGGCAGAGCTTGGAAGGGAAGGAGCGCCGTTTGACTTTTTCAACGCAGAATTGGCTGGACGTCATGTCGTATTTGTAGAGGCCCTGATGTGTCTAAACAGTGGAAACCCCCCACAAGTGACCCCATTTTGGAAACTAGACCCCCTAAGGAACTTATCTAGATGTGTGGTGAGCACTTTGAACCTCCAAGTGCTTCACAGAAGTTTATAACATAGAACAGTGAAAATAAAAAATCATATTTTTTCCACAAAAACAATCTTTTCACCCCAATTTTTATTTTCCCAAGGGTAACAAGACCCCAAAAGTTTTTGTGCAATTTGTCCTGAGCATGCTGATACCCCATATGTGGGGTAAACCACTGTTTGGGTGCATGGCAGAGCTTGGAAAGGAAGGAACACCGTTTGACTTTTTCAACACAGAATTGGCTGGACGCCATGTCGCGTTTGTAGAGGCCTTGATGTGTCTAAACAGTGGAAACCCCCCACAAGTGACACCACTTTGGAAACTAGACCCCCTAAGGAACTTATATAGATGTGTGGTGAGCACTTTGAACCCCCAAGTGCTTCACAGAAGTTTATAATGCCCGGGCATGAAAATAAAAAGTCATATTTTTTCCACAAACCTGATCGTTTAGTCCCCAATTTTTTATTTTCCCAAGGGTAACAGTAGAAATTAGACCACAAAAGTTGTTGTCCAATTTGTCCTGAGTACGCTGATACCCCATATGTGGGGGGGACCACTGTTTGGGCGCACGGCAGGGCTTGGAAGGGAAGGAGCGCCGTTTGACTATTTCAAACCAAAATTGTCTGTAATTGAAATTGGACGCCATGTCGCGTTTGGAGAGCCCTTGATATGCCTAAACAGTGGAAACACCCTACAAATGACACCATTTTGGAAACTAGACCCCTTAAGGAACTTATGTAGATGTGTGGTGAGCACTTTGAACCCCCAAGTGCTTCACAGAAATTAATAAACGTAGAGCCGTGAAAATAAAAATAATTTTTTTCCTCAAAAATGATTCTTTAGCCCGGTATTTTTTTTATTTTCCCAAGGGTAACAGGAGAAATTGGACCCAAAAGTTGTTGTGCAATTTTTCCTGCGTACGCTGATACCCCATTTGTGGGGTGAAGCCACTGTTTGGGCGCATGGGAGTGCTTGGAAGGGAAGGAGCGCCATTTTGTAATGCAGACTTTGATGGAATGTTCTACGGGCGTCATGTTGTGTTTGCAGAGCCCTTGATGTGCCTAAACAGTAGAAACCCCCTGCAAGTGACAACATTTTGGAAACTAGACGCCCCAAGGAGCTTATCTAGATGTGTGGTGAGCACTTTGAACCCCCAAGTGCTTCACAGAAATTTATTAATGCAGAGCCGTGAAAATAAAAAATCATTTTTTTCCTCAAAAATGATTTTTAGACCGCTATTTTTTTATTTTGACAAGGGTAACAGACGAAGTTGGACCCAAAAAGTTGTTGTGCAATTTTTCCTGAGTACGCTGATACCCCATATGTGGGGTGAAGCCACTGTTTGGGCGCATGGGAGTGCTTGGAAGGGAAGGAGCGCCATTTTGTAATGCAGACTTTGATGGAATGTTCTGCGGGCGTCATGTTGTTTTGCAGAGCCCTTGATGTGCCTAAACAGTAGAAACCCCCTTTAAGTGACACCATTTTGGAAACTAGACCCCCCAAAAGGAGCTTATCTAGATGTGTGGTGAGCACTTAGAACCCCCAAGTGCTTCACGGAAATTTATTAACGCAGAGCCGTGAAAATAAAAAATCATTTTTTTCCTCAAAAATTATTCTTTAGCCTGCCATTTTTTATTTTCCCAAGGGTAACAGACGAAATTGGACCCAAAAAGTTGTTGTGCAATTTTTCCTGAGTACGCTGATACCCCATATGTGGGGTGAAACCACTGTTTGGGCGCATGGGAGTGCTTGGAAGGGAAGGAGCGCCATTTTGTAATGCAGACTTTGATGGAATGTTCTGCGGGCGTCATGTTGTGTTTGCAGAGCCCTTGATGTGCCTAAACAGTAGAAACCCCCTGCAAGTGACACCATTTTGGAAACTAGACCCCCCAAGGAGCTTATCTAGATGTGTGGTGAGCACTTTGAACCCCCAAGTGCTTCACAGAAATTTATTAATGCAGAGCCATGAAAATAAAAATATTTTTTTTCCTCAAAAATGATTCTTTAGCCCGCTATTTTTTTTATTTTCCCAAGGGTAACAGACGAAATTGGACCCAAAAAGTTGTTGTGCAATTTTTCCTGAGTACGCTGATACCCCATATGTGGGGTGAAACCACTGTTTGGGCGCATGGGAGTGCTTGGAAGGGAAGGAGCGCCATTTTGTAATGCAGACTTTGATGGAATGTTCTGCGGGCGTCATGTTGTGTTTGCAGAGCCCTTGATGTGCCTAAACAGTAGAAACCCCCTGCAAGTGACACATTTTAGAAACTAGACCCCCCAAGGAGCTTATCTAGATGTGTGGTGAGCACTTTGAACCCCCAAGTGCTTCACAGAAATTTATTAACGCAGAGCCGTGAAAATAAAAAATCATTTTTTTCCTCAAAAATGATTCTTTAGCCCGCTATTTTTTTATTTTCCCAAGGGTAACAGACGAATTGGACCCAAAAAGTTGTTGTGCAATTTTTCCTGAGTACGCTGATACCCCATATGTGGGGTGAAACCACTGTTTGGGCGCATGGGAGTGCTTGGAAGGGAAGGAGCGCCATTTTGTAATGCAGACTTTGATGGAATGTTCTGCGGGCGTCATGTTGTGTTTGCAGAGCCCTTGATGTGCCTAAACAGTAGAAACCCCCTGCAAGTGACACCATTTGGAAACTAGACCCCCCAAGGAGCTTATCTAGATGTGTGGTGAGCACTTTGAACCCCC
>JARQOD010002496.1:0-76956 GCA_033576555.1 Oophaga sylvatica
TCATCTGGTCCAACCCCCTGCTCAAAGCAGGATTCTCTAAATCATCCCAGACAGATGTCTATCCAGCCTCTGTTTGAAGACTTCCATTGAAGGAGAACTCACCACCTCTTGTGGCAGCCTGTTCCACTCCTTGATCACCCTGTCAAAAAGTTTTTTCTAATATCTAATCTGTGTCTCCTCCCATACAGTTTCATCCCATTGCTTCTAGTCTTTCCGTGTGCAAATGAGAATAAAGATGATCCTTCTACAATGTGACAGCCCTTGAGATATTTGTAGACAGCTATTAAGTCTCCTCTCAGTCTTCTTTTTTGCAAGCTAAACATTCCCAAATCCTGCAACCGTTCCTCATAGGACATGGTTTGCAGACCGGTCACCATTCTGGTGGCTCTTCTCTGAACTTGCTCCAGTTTGTTGATGTCTTTTTTAAAATGTGGTGCCCAAAACTGGACACAGTATTCCAGATGAGGTCTGACCAAAGAGGAGTAGGGCAATAATGACCTCACGTGATCTAGACTGTATGCTTCTGTTGATACATCCTAGAATTGCATTTGCCTTTTTTGCTGCTGCATCACACTGTTGACTCATGTTAAGTCTGTGATCAATTAGTATACCCAAGTCTTTTTCACATGTGCTGTTACTTAGCCCTATTCCTCCCATTTTGTATATGCTTTTTTCATTTTTATTGCCCAGATGTAGTACTTTGCATTTTTCCCTGTTAAAATCCATTCTGTTAGTTGCTGCCCACTGCTCCAGTTTATTTATATCTTTTTGAATCCTCTCTCTCTCTTCTCTAGTATTAGCTAGACTCTACACTCTAGTGTGTGTGTATATGTACATGTATAAGTACATGTGTATGTGCGGTGCGTGTGTATATGTACATGTATATGTACATGTGTATGTGCGGTGTGTGTGTGTATATGTACATGTATATGTACATGTGTATGTGCGGTGTGTGTGTATATGTACATGTGTATGTGCGGTGTGTGCGCGCGCCTATATGTACATGTGTATGTGCAGTTTGTGTGTGTGCATGTATATGTACATGTGTATGTGCAGTTTGTGTGTGTGCATGTATATGTACATGTGTATGTGCGCGTCTATATGTACATGTGTATGTGCAGTGTGTGCGCGCGCCTATATGTACATGTGTATGTGCGGTGTGTGCGCGTCTATAGTACATGTGTGTGCGGTGTGTGTTTGTGAGATGAAATTATTATATTTGATTAACTGTTGATTTTATGTTAAAGAAAAATTTTGGAATGTTGTTCAAGAAAAAAAATAAGACATCCCCTGAAAATAAGCCCTTACCCATCTTTCGGTGGAAAAAAATAATACAAGACCCTGTCTTATTTTTGGAGAAACATGGTATCTACTGAGTCAGTGTATCTGAACCAATCATGTGTGCTACATTCTGTGAAGTGACTGTATCTACGTCTGTCATGTGTGACACTGTTTGCTGATCTAATGTATCTAAATCCCGTGATGCGTGATACCATCTGCTGAGCCAGTATATCTAAGCCTGTCATGTGTGACACATTAAGTGCCTGTATTTAATCCTATCATACTGTCTCCTGAGAGAATGTATCTAACCTGTCATGTATGATTCCGTCTTTTGAGCAAAGGTATCTAAGCTTTATCTTATCATATTCCTGACTGCCCGGAAACGCAGGGTGTAGACCCAAATCCGGGACTGTCCGGGACACTTGGGACTTATAGATTTATTTTTTGTTCATTCGTTCATACTTGTAGCAGTAATTTTTAGGTAAGTTATACAATAACAATTTTGCCTGGTTATTGATTTTTGTAATGCATTTCTCCCTTTGATGCTTTTTTGGTGCACATGTGAAGCAGCGTTTTTATTGTGTTTTTTTGTAGTATAGAAAAGCTTTGATTCTGCACTTGCAACTGCATTTAAAAATGTCATTACTGTAATTGTTTTTCCTTTATTTTTTAGTAATTTTGTACGAAGAAAAATATCTGACTTTTATTTTACCCCTAGAATACAGTGACATAGAAATGCACCACTATATAGAGATGTGTCTCTATGTATTAGTACATTTTTCTTGTAATTTAGGAGGCTACACTGCACATCCAAGTAGAGCAAATTCTCCTATATTAGTCAGGGCAGATTGTGGCCTGTAGTTTTTGTTGCTGCCTCCAATGATACAGGTAGCAGGTTGAATCTCAGTGAGACCAGAGCTCGGAGAGATGCCGGCCTCGTTAGAGGTGGACGAGCTACGGGCGGAGCAGTAAAAACGTCAGAAGAGACATTACACAGAATGAATGGAGTTTGGGGCATTGCCTTGATTTCTTGAGACAGCAGAACAGCTCCCCCCGAATCGGAACAGTCCCTCTGGATCTGAGACGGTTGGGAGCTGTGTGATGCGCCTAACCCTAACTGTGTGGGGGTCACTTGTCACATCATACTGTGTGGGGGTCACTTGTGGTATCATACTGTGTGGGGGTCACTTGTGGTATCATACTGTGTGGGGACACAGTATGATACCACAAGTGACCCCCACACATGACACTGGACAGGCTGATTCCTACTACCCAACTTACCCCCCCTCCCCACCCCCCGTCACCCTCACCTCCCGTTCCCTGACTTGCTATTGGCAAAGAAACACGCGACAACCGTATTTTGGGTAATAACGGCCACAGCAGCCTTTTATTTAAATTGATTGTTAATCAAGCACTTGGTGAGGTCCTCGAAGTTAGAGAAGGTCTGGCGGTCTTATTTACCGGGCCTTGCCCCATTTTACCCCCCAGCCTTACTCCTAGCCGCCCACTGACTCAGGAGCACCATGAACCGGGTAAGGGGTGGCCTTCTAGCTCCATGCGATCCCGGCCTTCCATCGCCGGGAATCGCCCAATGTAATACAGCTGTGAACCCGACGTTCCATCGCCGGGTATCACCCATCCAGTTAATGTGAATCCGACGTTCCATCGCCGGGAATCACCCAAATGTCCATTTACCGTGACCCCGGCGTTCCATCGCCGGGTATCACCCACAAAACTCACCAGACCGCCACCACCTCAACATCCAAATGAAGGGGACCCCCGTATCTAACGAGTCCAGTCCCCCAATCCTCCTTCTTTTACCAACTTCGAGGACCCACCAACGCCCCAAGAACATTCATACCCATTGAAGCAGAGGCCTTTACTCACTAGGAGCTATCCGACAGCTCTGGGAGAGGAAAAACCCCCATTTTTTTTTTTTTTTTTTGTGTTTGTGGTGGAAACCTCCAGGGAACCACGACTGTCGGATTGCCCTTCCCCTGGGCTTACGAGGCCAATGCAGTTAAATTCTCTTTCGTAATAATATATATATGCATATTTTTTTTTTTTTTTTTGGCATAGTAAAAAGCAAAACATAATTGACAACATTTTTACATGACAGCTCCTCGGTAATCGCCGCTGTGACCCGATTTTTTCTCCTTTTTTCCGGGTGGGTGGGTGGGTCTTGTCCGTCCTGGTGGTCCCGAAGAGAGAGGCTTCTCTCCTTGGTCAGTGCCTTTTTGTCCCCTTTGACCCCACCTCTACCTATGTCACGTCCTCTTTGTCCCCGTCCAATCGTCCATTCCCCTCCTGGCTCACCTTACCCCCCCCCCCTTTTCCCTGTCCCTGTCGTCACTGCCTACCAGCGTCATGTCCGCCTCCCGTTACCTGCGCTCCTACGTCCGGCTGTTACTTGACACTGGACAGGCTGATTCCTACTACCCAACTTACCCCCCCTCCCCACCCCCCGTCACCCTCACCTCCCGTTCCCTGACTTGCTATTGGCCAAGAAACACGCGACAACCGTATTTTGGGTAATAACGGCCACAGCAGCCTTTTTATTTAAATTGATTGTTAATCAAGCACTTGGTGAGGTCCTCGAAGTTAGAGAAGGTCTGGCGGTCTTATTTACCGGGCCTTGCCCCATTTTACCCCCCAGCCTTACTCCTAGCCGCCCACTGACTCAGGAGCACCATGAACCGGGGTAAGGGGTGGCCTTCTAGCTCCATGCGATCCCGGCCTTCCATCGCTGGGAATCGCCCAATGTAATACAGCTGTGAACCCGACGTTCCATCGCCGGTATCACCCATCCAGTTAATGTGAATCCGACGTTCCATCGCCGGGAATCACCCAAATGTCCATTTACCGTGACCCCGGCGTTCCATCGCCGGTATCACCCACAAAACTCACCAGACCGCCACCACCTCAACATCCAAATGAAGGGGACCCCCGTATCTAACGAGTCCAGTCCCCCAATCCTCCTTCTTTTACCAACTTCGAGGACCCACCAACGCCACACCGAGAGCCCTTGACCCCCTCAAGGGCTTGAGACCCCACCATTCGGCAATGCTGTGGCCTGCTCCATCCCTTTTCGCAACCCCAACAACCACAGGTCAGTTCCCCTTCCGTTCAGATGTACTCCGTCCGCTAACCAAAAGTCATCATTTATATTGTCCAATCCCGCATGGCGTATCGCCAATCCCCCGTTCTGCACCACGAATTTGGATACTGCCTTGTTTATTTTTATTCGTGCCCTGTTAATCCCAGCCACGGATCTTGCTCCCCTCCATACTTTTCTGGGTATCATGTCAGACCATACTATCTTCAGCTTCGGAAAGGCCCCCTATAGTTGCCTCAAGTCGATTGTGATGTCCCTGAACAGCGCCTTTCCTGCCGGACCGCCAGGTCGTTACCACCCACGTGTAAAACCAATATGTCCGGTGCCCCGTGTCGTCTCACCGCTAGGTGAAACTCATCGACTACCCGGCTCCATACCAAACCCCTGAACCCCAACCACTTGATCAATGCCTTGTTCTTGCTGAAGCCTAGTTGTCTCCCCTCAGTCCGTGTGTGGGCTCGCTTTTCTCCCCAGTGCACGTAAGAGTGACCTAGAATCCAGATTAACAATGGGACCCGGCCTGTAATGAAACAAGTAAAAGTTAGTGCTCCAAGTTTTCTGGGGGGTTGGCCACCTCGTACCTGTTTGGTCGTATGTAGGACCGGTACCGTTGCGATTCCCAACGGCCTATTCTCTTTACCACTTCAGAACTCAAACCTCCTACCGCTGCTTCTGTAGCAGAACCGATGCGAAAGGAATGACTGCCGTAGCTCCGAGCATCCCTGCCCGTTGCTTCCAGGCACTTCCGGAACACTGCGATAAACTGGTATCTTGACAAGTACGACCCATCCTCGTGGCACAACAAGGGCCCCTTTTTCGTGTGTCTCCCAGCTATAAATACCCTGAAGCATAGTAATGGGCACATGCTAGACTCTTTCACACTACCCAGACGTACTCGCCTACCCCTTCCCCGCTGGTCCGTTTTTGACTTTCTAATCCAAAATTCTAGCTCCCCTTTATTGGCCGCTATGTCTTCCGCCATTATGCCCCCGCTTTTGTTCTTTCCCGGCGCCACCAACTCTCCTATTCTCATTGCCCCGAAAAAGGCTAACGAGAAGGCCAACCTGAACAAACCGGCCTCGAACTTTGTCCTGCATACTATGTCCAACTGCTTACCAATCACCTCTAATAGCCCGAATGACACCGGTCTCCTACCATCCGATTGAACCTTGTCCTTACGATACCCTTTGAGTGCTTGCCTCACTAAAAAGTTCTTTGTTAGGTCTTTTTTGTTACGGAGTTTGAAACCAAACGCCAAACCGGAAATCAACCGTTCATCCTGGCAGCTGACCAGTTGCCATCTGCCCCTCTCCTAATACCCATTAGCATTATTCCCACCTGTTCCTCCTCCGCTAATTGCAGGTTCCCCTGCCCTAACCATTCCTCCCATAGTTGCCATGCCCGCTGATACGCTGTCCATGTGCCGCTAGCTAATGAAGACCTGATTAGAGGTTCGGCAGCCCTTATACCACCTTCCAGAGTCCGGGAGGGCAGGCCAGGCCCACTTCGTCCGCTTCCGGGGCTAAGGCCCTGAACCGCTCCCACTGAAAACGAGAAAGTGCGTCAGCTATCGAATTATTTACGCCCGCACATGTGTCGCAGTACAATGAGCGTTGATAGACAAGCATACCAAAACCAACTGTCGTAGTACCCTGATTACGGGGGGGAAGAAGCAGAAATGTTATTTATTGCCATCACCACGCCCATGTTGTCGCATTGGAAGCGGATCCTTTTGTTTCTAAGTTTGTACTTCCACAACGACACAGCCACCAAGATGGGAAAAATCTCCAAGAGAGCTATGTTTTTTACCAAGCCTGCCCGTACCCATTCCTCGGGCCACTTCTCTGCGCACCATTGCCCTTGTAAGTAGGCCCCAAAACCTGAGCTTCCCGCTGCGTCTGTGTAAAGATCGATGTCCGAGTTACAACACAAGTCATCCATCATCAGAGACCGCCCGTTGTATTTACTCAAAAATGCCCCCCAAACCTCCAAATCTTCCCTGTTTTCCGCCGACAATCGCACGTAATGATGTGGCGACCTCACCCCTGCCGTTGCTCCTGCTAACCTCCTTGAGAATACCCTACCCATGGCATCACCCGGCAAGCAAAATTCAAGCTGCCCAGCAAAGACTGCACCTCCCTTAATTTCAATTTTTTATGCTGCAGTGCCCTGGCTACTTCGGCCTTTAGCGCCATTACCTTTTCCTCCGGCAAGCGGCACTCCCACTTTACCGTATCTATCACGATTCCCAAGAATGAAATGCATGACGTAGGCCGGATGGTTTTTTCGGGGGCCAGGGGCACCCCGAATTCCCCGGCTACCCACTCCAAAGTCCGCAAGATGGTCTCACAAACCCGCAATTGGGGCGGTCCTACACACCAAAAATCATCCAAGTAATGTATTATTGACTTGCAGCCGGAAATGTACTTTACAACCCACTCAACAAACGTGCTAAAGGTCTCAAACAGTGAGCATGACAGAGAACAGCCCATAGGTAGACACCTGTCCACAAAGTATTCATCCTCCCAATAGCACCCGAGCAGGCGCTGACTACTAGGATGTACCGGTAATAGCCTAAACGCTGATTCTACGTCCGTTTTTGCCATTAATGCCCCTCTTCCACACTTCCTCACCCACTGTAAAGCCTCGTCAAAGGACGCGTACACCACGGCGCATAACTCTGGCGAGATGCCATCGTTAACTGACTGGCCCCGTGGGTAGGATAGATGGTGGATCATGCGATATTTATTTGGCTCCTTTTTTGGGACAATGCCCAACGGGGAGATGACTAAATCGGGAACAGGGGGGATTTGAACGGCCCAGCCATTCGGCCTAGCAACACCTCTTTTTTTAGCTTGTCTTTCACAACCTCCGAGTGTTGATAGGCCGAACGAAGGTTTTTTAAACACTTTTGCATTTGAAATGGTGGGCGGGAATGATAAAGCCGTCTCTAAAGCCTCGTGTAAGTAGGTCCGCTTTGGCTGCGTCGGGGTATTTATTTAGGTACGGGAGCATCGCGTGGAGTTTGATTGGCGTTAGCCCCTTGACCATAGCCGGGTGTTCCCCCTTTTGCGCCGTTCCTGCTGTAACATCTGCTGGACCCGTGGGTGGTCCCGTTGCAAGTTGCGCAAACGTGTTTGAACTTGCAGCCGGGGCCGTATTTGCACTGGCTGTCGTTGAACTGCCAACACAGCCCTGCCTTTTGCCCACCCGCTCTGGCCTGAGGACTGCCTGTCGACTGACCCCGCGCCCCATACCCCCCTTGGCCGGAGTTACCGGCCCACCCGTGAAAGGGGGTCCCGTATCTGTAATTGTTTTGATTGTGGTACATGAACTTTAGCCAGAGGCTGATGTCCTTTTGATCCCATCTAATGGAGGGGCGAATGGCCTTCCGCTGGCGGAACTGCTCGTCGTACCGCAACCATGCGTACCCTCCGTATGTCCGGTATGCCTCCCCGATAAAGTCCATGTAGCAAAATAGCTGCGAGCAGTTCCCCGGCGCTCTCTCCCCTATGATACTGGCCAGGATAGCGAAGGCTTGCAACCAATTTGTAAATGTCTGTGGTACTACTGGCCCCCGCCGCGCCTCCTCCTCGTCCTTTTTGTTCCCTACTTTCCCCATTCTCTCGAGATTCGCTTTCTCCAGGGGCAATAGTGAAAATATGTCGACATATTCATCCTTCCAAATTTTTTCTTTTACTTCCTTCTTAAGGTGTGCACCTAAAGGGCCCGCGAAGCAGATGTATACCTCCCCCCGGGCCTTGTCATCCAGCCCACCCTGTTCGACTTCACCAGTCGGTACAGCCTCAGGCTGTTCCCTAGCCTCTACCGCCCTGCTGGTGCCCCCTTTTTGAGTGGTGTATGGGCTAGTCCATGCTGCTAAGTGTCCCTGACTGGGCCCTTCCAGGCGGTCCAGTCTGTCCCGCAATGTTGTTAGCAACGTGACCCATTCATTGTTGCGGGAACTAGGGGTTGATGTAAGGGGAAATGTCTGGTCACTATGTGTCCCCGGACTAACCCCCCTCCCATTAGATGAGCGCACTACACCCGACGGACATAACACAGAGTCATAGTTACCAGGCCGCCAGGGCGTTGATGTCCCTCCGGCCGTCTGGGGTATGGATTCCTCGATGTCCTCACTGTCTGACTGGTCCTGGATGGGGTGCCACGCGGGTTCTGTGGGTCTTGTATCCTGGGCCCAGGTCTGCTGTGAATCGGACTCGTGATATGCTGGACGCCTCTTCTCCGCTTGCAGCCCCGGTAACGCGTTCCTTGCAGCGCCCCCCGGTTGTACTGCCACTAATTCTAGGGACTGACCTGCTGGGGGCTCCCTCCCCTGCCGTGACCTCCTTCTTCTGGCCTCCCCCCCATCCCTGCGGTCCCCGGATGGGCTTCTCACCCGTCGCTGCCCTCTGACGGGCATGTCTAGGGATAGCCGTTCTGGGGGCCTAGTGTTCCGCGCTGGTCTAAGGGGTCTAGGGGGTCCATCCCTCCCCGCAGGCAAATCCACAGCCAGCCCCTTGTCAAGCCTGTTCTGTTCAGGCATGTCGCTGGCCAGCCTGCCTCCCGGGGGCCTGATGGAAGGACCCCGGAAACAAGATGGCGGCGCCCATGTGCTACATGCGGCGTCGCCTCCTCGTCGCTCCCCTGGTGGTCCTGCCCTGCTTTCTCCTGCCGTGGGGGCCCAGCGCCGTCCCTCCTGCACCGCAGGGGGGCCACCGCCGCCGCGCCCCCTTGGCTTCCTGGCGGTCCCCCCCTCATGCTGCCGCTCGGGATCATCGTGAGCCTGGTGTAGTGAGGTCGGACCCGGGGAGGGGGTACCGCGCTGCTGCCGCGCGCTGGAGAGATCATACAGCTGCGTGGGCATATCTCTGGGGGAAGCGCTGCGCCTCTCTCTGCCCTGCGAACCCTGTGCTGCTGTTTTGCCCTCCCGAGCCCCCTGCTGTACCGAGGGCCGCTACTCTTCACCGGCGTTCGCTTGCAGCGCGAACCCGCTCCCACCCGCCTGACTGCTGCCTTCCGTACCCTTGTGGGACCCCCACTGCTGCCTAAAATCCCCTTAATGGATTCTTCAAGCCAGCCTGGCGGATGCAGGCTGGCTGCCTCCTGGAGCTGTGCTAGCAGGGCTTCCATACCGGTAAGTTTCTGGCTGGGGGGCTGCTGTCTTCTTGTCTTGTCCGTCCTGGTGGTCCCGAAGAGAGAGGCTTCTCTCCTTGGTCAGTGCCTTTTTGTCCCCTTTGACCCCACCTCTACCTATGTCACGTCCTCTTTGTCCCGGTCCAATCGTCCATTCCCCTCCTGGCTCACCTTACCCCCCCCCCTTTTCCCTGTCCCTGTCGTCACTGCCTACCAGCGTCATGTCCGCCTCCCGTTACCTGCGCTCCTACGTCCGGCTGTTACTGTATGATGTGACAAGTGACCCCCACACAATATGATGCGCCTAACCCCCACACAGTATAATGCATCAAGTGACCCCCACACAGTATGATGCGACATGTGACCCCCACACAGTATGATGAGACAAGTGACCCCCACACAGTATGATGAGACAAGTGACCCCCACACAGTATGATGAGACAAATGACCCCCACACAGTATGATGCGACAAGTGACCCCCACACAGTATAATGCACCAAGTGACCCCTACACAGTATGATGCGACAAGTGACCCCCACACAGTATGAGACAAGTGACCCCCACACAGTATGATGAGACAAGTGACCCCCACACAGTATGATGAGACAAGTGACCCCCACACAGTATGATGCGACAAGTGACCCCCACACAGTATGATGCGACAAGTGACCCCCACACAGTATGATGAGACAAGTGACCCCCACACAGTATGATGAGACAAGTGACCCCCACACAGTATGATGAGACAAGTGACCCCCACACAGTATGATGAGACAAGTGACCCCCACACAGTATGATGAGACAAATGACCCCCACACATTATGATGACACAAGTGACCCCCACACATTATGATGAGACAAGTGACCCCCACACAGTATGATGAGACAAGTGACCCCCACACAGTATGATGCGACAAGTGACCCCCACACAGTATGATGCGACAAGTGACCCCCACACAGTATGATGAGACAAGTGACCCCCACACAGTATGATGAGACAAGTGACCCCCACACAGTATGATGAGACAAGTGACCCCCACACAGTATGATGCGACAAGTGACCCCCACACAGTATGATGAGACAAGTGACCCCCACACAGTATGATGCGACAAGTGACCCCCACACAGTATGATGCGACAAGTGACCCCCACACAGTATGATGAGACAAGTGACCCCCACACAGTATGATGTGACAAGTGACCCCCACACAGTTTGATGCGACAAGTGACCCCCACACAGTATGATGAGACAAGTGACCCCCCACACAGTATGATGAGACAAGTGACCCCCACACAGTATGATGAGACAAGTGACCCCCACACAGTATGATGAGACAAGTGACCCCCACACAGTATGATGAGACAAGTGACCCCCACACAGTATGATGCGACAAGTGACCCCCACACAGTATGATGAGACAAGTGACCCCCACACAGTATGATGAGACAAGTGACCCCCACACAGTATGATGAGACAAGTGACCCCCACACAGTATGATGAGACAAGTGACCCCACACAGTATGATGCGACAAGTGACCCCCACACAGTATGATGAGACAAGTGACCCCCACCAGTATGATGAGACAAGTGACCCCCACACAATATGATGAGACAAGTGACCCCCACACAGTATGATGCGACAAGTGACCCCCACACAGTATGATGCGACAAGTGACACCCACACAGTATGATGAGACAAGTGACCCACACACAGTATGATGAGACAAGTGACCCACACACAGTATGATGCGACAAGTGACCCCCACACAGTATGATGAGACAAGTGACCCCCTGTCATGTATAGTGTACAGTTCCTATAGCGTCTTGTGCTTGGGTGCGAGGAAAACACATGAGACACAGGTTGATATGAAATGACTTGTATTACTTCATACAAGCATGCAGAAAAGGTCACACAGTTTGCAGGAACAGAGGCAGGAGACACAGCAGGCCAGAGTAACTTCAAGCTCTACAATAAATCTCCAAAGCAGGTTCAGGATCTCTTCTCTGTACCGTAATTCCTCTGCAAACATGGATTCACCAGACAGCAGGTTTCCAGAGTCCAAAAGTGTTCCAAAGTTCCTCAGTAGGAAATAGCTGGAGTCCAAAATCCTAGGTTTCCAGGAGTCAGGTCACAGGCTGACTGAAGCTTGATTCAGGAGCACTGATTGTTCAGCTGAGGCTGCTTAAGAAGCAAGAGGAGAGAATCAGGGCGGGAACATGAAAGCTGGAAACTCCATATTAACTGAGGGCAAGATAGCTGCAGCAAGACAGAAAGCAAAATGGCCGACGGAAAACTGAGTTTCAAGGAACATGTCAAAAGAGACAAAGAACCTTACATTACTCCCCCTTTAGGGACAACCTCCGGATGACCTCAGACCAGGCTTGTCAGGGTACCTCTGATGAAACTGGCGGAGCAGGCGAGGAGCATTTACATTATTGACTGGCTCCCATGAGTTGTCCTCCACTGGTAGCCCTGCCATTTAATCAAATATTGCAACTGATTTCTGTACAACCTGGAATCTAGAATCCTTTCCACCATAAATTCTTCCTGACCATCGACCAGCACTGGGTCAGGGCAAGGAGAAGAGCGTCCAGGAAACGTATTGGGTGTTGCAGCCTTTAGTAGGGATACATGAAAGACAGGGTGGATTCTCATAGTTCTGGGCAGTTGAAGACGACAAGCAACAGCACTTATAATCTTACTGATCTTATAAGGTCCAATGTACTTATGTCCCAATTTAGACGATGGAATCTTTATTTTAAGATTTCTGGTTGACAGCCAGACCAAATCTCCTACCTTGAAAGCTGGTGCAGGTTTACGAAATTTATCTGCTGCTTTCTTGTACCTTTCCTGAGCCAATTCTAGATTTTCCTTTAGAAGATCCATATTCTTTTGTAAAGAAGTGATTCTTTCAGCCACTGCTGGTAAAGGCGTTTCTATGGGAAATCGAGGAAGAATGTTAGGATGATAACCTAGATTGGAGTAAAAAGGAGACTGCTTAGTGGAGGCGCTCTGAGAGTTGTTATAAGAGAACTCAGCCAGTGGAAGTAGATCCCCCAATCATCCTGTAGGTGGCAGATAAAGCAGCGGAGATACTGCTCCAGGGTCTGATTGGTTCGTTCTGTCTGTCCATTAGTCTGGGGATGAAAAGCAGAAGAAAGGTTTACTTTAATGTCCAATGCGGCACAGAAATTTTGCCAAAACCTTGAAGTGAATTGCACCCCTCGATCCGAAATGACCTCATCCGGTACTCCATGTAAGCGAAACACATTCTTAATCATCAAGTCTGATGTCTGTTTTGCAGTGGGTAAACCGACACAAGGATAAAATGAGCTGCCTTTGTTAGACGATCAACCACCACTAGAATGGTGTTCTTCCCTTGAGAGGTTGGTAACTCCACAATGAAGTCCATAGAAATGGATCCCCACGGGCGGGACGGGGTGGGAAGAGGTTGTAACAGACCAGTTGGTGAGGAGCGAGGTGTTTTGCATCTTGCACAGACTTCACATGAAGTGACATAGTTTAAAACATCTTTCCTGTAAGTGGGCCACCAAAAGAAACGAGAAAGAAATTCTTGTGTCTTTAGAATTCCCCTATGCCCGGCTATCTTGGAATCGTGGATGAGTTGCAATACTCTCAATCTGACTGTTTCAGGAATATACAGACGTTGTCCCTGAATCCACACACCATTCTTAAAGACAAGACTTACGTCCCTTGGGGGTTGAGCCAACAAAGAATCCGCATGGTATGCTTCCTTGATGTCCTTAAGTAGGTCTTGATTATGAATCACTCCCAGGAATCTAGAGTCAGGAAGAATAGTCTTAGGAGGAGTAAGTGGACGTGTCTCTGCTGAATGAATCCTAGAGAGTGCATCAGCCTTTACATTGCGCGATCCTGGTCTATAAGAAATTACAAAATTAAATTGGTTTAGGAAAAGATTCCAGCGAGCCTGGCGAGGAGTCAGGCACTTAGCCGACCTGATAAATTCAAGGTTACGATGGTCTGTCAGGACGACTATTTGCTGTGTAGCTCCCTGAAGAAGGTGTCTCGATTCCTTGAAGGCGGCAATAATGGCCAACAATTCTCTATTGCCCACATCGTAGTTCCTCTCAGCCGAAGACAACTGCTGGGAAAAGAAGGCACAGGGATGCAAGACATTCTTCTCACCTGTTCTCTGAGAGAGTATAGCTCCAACGGCACAGTCTGAAGCATCCACCTCTATTATGAAGGCAAGCTCGGGGTTGGGATGTACTAAGATAGGTGCGGTGGTAAATTTATCCTTTAAACAGGAAAATGCTTCCTGCGCTTGCGGGGTCCAGGAGAACCTAGACTGTTTCCGGGTAAGTTGGGTGATAGGTGACACTACCTCAGAGAAATTCCTAATGAAACGTCTATAGAAGTTGGCAAACCCGATGAAGCGCTGCACCTCCTTCACATTTCTAGGAATTGGCCAATCCTTGATGGCTTGGGTCTTGCTTCCATCCATACTAATCCCTTGCGTAGATAGTACATACCCCAGAAATTGAATTTCGGTCCTATGGAATTCACACTTTTCAAGTTTGATGTAGAGATGGTTTTGTCTTAGGCGTTCTAAGACCATTCTCACATGTCCATGATGTTCCTCTGTGGAGTTAGAAAAAATTAGAATATAATCCAGATAAATCACCACGAATGTATCTAGGAGATCCCTGAAGATGTCATTCACCAAGTGTTGGAAAGTGGCTGGGGCGGTACTCAGACCAAAAGGCATAACTAGATATTCAAAGTGTCCATAGCGTGACCTGAATGCAGTCTTCCATTCATCCCCAGGTCTAATACGGACCAAGTTATAGGCCCCACGGAGATCCAGTTTAGAGAAAATTTTGGCGTGCCGCACTCTCTCCAACAACTCAGGGATTAAAGGCAATGGATAACGGTTTCTAATAGTAACCTTATTGAGTTCCCTATAGTCTATGCAGGGTCTCAGAGATCCATCTTTCTTCTTCACAAAGAAGATGGGTGCACCTGCGGGAGATGAAGAGGGGCGTATGAAGCCTTTGGCTAGATTTTCATCTATGTAGTCCTTCAAAGCTTTTAGCTCGGGCCCCGCTAGGGGTAGATCTTACCAAAAGGTATCTCGGCTCCAGGCAATAATTCGATTGGACAATCATATGGACGGTGAGGAGGAAGCTGATCAGCGTTCTTCTTGTCACATAAATCCACATAGTCCTGGTATACAGCTGGTAGTTCAGGGACTGACATGGTTCCTTTAAGAACTGAGCAAGCTGAAACTCCTTGACTCATCTGTTTCTCCGGAAAGTGTAATTCCTTGGTCTCCCAGTTAATCGTAGGATTCTGCGCCTGTAGCCATGGTAGCCCTAGAATAATGGGAAAGTGGGGAGAAGAGATAAGCATAAAAGACATTTTCTCCTGATGATCTTTACCCATAAGGACCCTCAAAGGCTCTGTTTCCTGATCCACTGGTCCAGAGGTCAGCAGGGAGCCATCCACAGTCTCCATCTGTACTGGAGTAGCCTTCTTCACTGAACGTATCCCCTGTTTCAGAGCAAAGGAGATACCCATAAAATTTCCACTTGCTCCTGAGTCGATCATAGCAGAGCTAGACACCCAGCTGAGTCAACCCAGAGTTTGATGGAAAGGAAGCAATGAGAATTGTTTCTTTTACAACTCAGCTGGGACACCGCTGAGGAAACTTGAAAAATTGCAGCGTTTATACCGTCATTGTCCCCAGAACTAACAGAGTTTAAGTCTGAGAAATCAAGATCTCTTGCAGCAGATCTCTCTGGAGCCTGAGGCTCGGACATGACAGAGCTCCTCTCGCAACACTCACAGTGAATGACTGCTGCAGTAGTCTTACGAGAACGGCTGGGGCAGTTTATAATGAAGTGCCCTGACTTACCACAGTAAAAACATAGATTTTCCTTTATACAATGTTCTTTGCGTGCATCACTAACCCGTCTTTGTAAAGAGTCCACCTGCATGGGTTCAGGTTCTGGTTCCCTTGTGATCCTACTCAAAGGTTCCTTAGCTGAGGAGGGAGGTAGGAAAAGGTTAGTGCGATTATTTTCGAACCATCTCTCTTGTCTGCGTTCAGTCAGACGAGCATCAATACGGATACAATAGTTAATAAAGTCACCTAACGCAGTGGGAGGGTCGGCACGAGCAAGTTCATCCTTAATCAGTGGAGACAACCCTTTCCGAAAAATAGATTTTTTGGCGGAAGTGTCCCAAGTGGTATCAAGAGCCCATCTCCTGAAATCCAAGGCATATTCGGCTACTGAACGCTTACCTTGGCGCAAAGTTAACATGGCTGCTTCAGCTGTTGCACCTCGATTGGGGTCATCAAACACCTGCCCCATGGCTGAAATAAAAGCATCAAGGTGATTCAAACAATCATCCTCAGTCTCAATCAGAGGGTTTGCCCACATCAAAGCCTTATTGGTAAGCAACATGATTATAGTAAGCACTTTGGATCGTTCAGTGGGAAATTGTGAAGCATGTGCAGAGAAAAATAGATTGCATTGGTTAATAAATCCCCTGAATTTCTCACGTTCACCGCCAAAACGAAAAGGAGGTAATTTGGGGATCCCAGAACTCGGGGTTATGGCAGGAGCCTGGACTCGTTCCTCTAGAGCCTCAATCCTTGCTCGTAATTCCTGGGTAGTTTGTCCAAACACTTGCAAATTATGATTAGTGAGGTCCTGTAGGCTTGCAAAACGGGTCTTTATAGTCTGTATATCTGCAAGGATTGTATCAGTCACTCCGCAAAGCTCCTTTATGCGGGCCTCCATCTTCCAGATCTTTTAAGGCAGAAGTGCTGGAAGGAGAAGAGAAAAGGAAAAAAAAAAAACAATAGTGTTTACCTGTGGTAACACTCCAGAGTAACATTTAAGGGAATGCGCTCACCTGGAATGGTTGTGAGAAGTCACAACCACTGTCATCACATAAGGTATTAAACAGACATCTGATATCCACAGTCACAGCAGACACGGCTTTCCCAGACCCAGCAGACACTAAACATTGGCTCCTGAATCTTGTCATGTATAGTGTACAGTTCCTATAGCGTCTTGTGCTTGGGTGCGAGGAAAACACAGGAGACATAGGTTGATATGAAATGACTTGTATTACTTCATACAAGCATGCTGAAAAGTTCACACAGTTTGCAGGAACAGCGACAGGAGACACAGCAGGCCAGAGTAACTTCAAGCACTACAATAAATCTCCAAAGCAGGTTCAGGATCTCTTCTCTGTACCGTAATTCCTCTGCAAACATGGATTCACCAGACAGCAGGTTTCCAGAGTCCAAAAGTGTTCCAAAGTTCCTCAGTAGGAAATAGCTGGAGTCTAAAATCCTAGGTTTCCAGGAGTCAGGTCACAGGCTGACTGAAGCTTGATTCAGGAGCACTGATTGTTCAGCTGAGGCTGCTTAAGAAGCAAGACGAGAGAATCAGGGCGGGAACATGAAAGCTGGAACCTCCATATTAACTGAGGGCAAGATAGCTGCAGCAAGACAGAAAGCAAAATGGCCGACGGAAAACTGAGTTTCAAGGAACATGTCAAAAGAGACAAAGAACCTTACACCCCCACACAGTATGATGAGACAAGTGACCCCCACACAGTATGATGAGACAAGTAACCCCCACACAGTATGATGTCCCCACAGTGCGGCTCACAAAGTATGATGCCACTCGCACAATATGATCCCACACACAGTATGATTCCTCCACAGTACCGCTCGCACAATATTATGCCCAGACATGATGCCTCCATAGCGCTCACCCAGATGTTGTATGATGCACCTCCACTCCGCGGACAATTAAAAATCCTACTCATCTAGCCCTATTTCCACGATATACTGTATACAGACCTGTTCCCACGATGAGCGTTGTGTGGTCTGAGTGTCCCAGCGCAGGAGGCGCAATAAAGTAACGTCATGGCGCCTCCTGTATCAAGCCTCGGTCGGCACAGGTAAATGATGGAGCTGAAGGCTCCCTTCTCCACCATTGTATTCAACTGAGTCTGCAACCCAAACAAGCAGAAAATGCCACCATCTGCCTAGGAAGTAGGACCGCTTCCCGAATCCAGGACTGTCCTAGACACAGGATGGTTGGTAGCAGACATGCACTTACTCATGAGCAATCATTACTATCTCACCAAGAAGGTGAAGGCCCTTATTGATTGGCACGATCCCTCTTCCTTATGGGCAGAGTAAAGTCCTGGCCCCGTGCTTTATGGGATGGGGTGCTGTGATCGTTTTTTGGCCCATGTGTCTTGTCAATGGATTTAAAGACCCAAGTTAGTCCCATTTTGATCTTTGTTGCCCGCTCTCCTCTAAGTGTCCTTTCAACACATGAGGAAGTAACTTGAATTTCCACCATCTGCCAAGTGTGGAGCAGAGCGCACGTCTCCGCCATGTCTCCATTCACACAGTGGATACTCGTCTCTGTACTCGCTTCCATGTGGCCTTTAGGAGTTAAAAAGCTCCAGCGATGAAGGGGTTTACGCATCTGTATAGTTCCGCTCCAATGTCTCTGTGTACGATATCCGCCCTAGCAACCAGCAGGCCACATCCAATTCACGGGTGACTCTCTGTTGCTAAGGGATAATTGTTCATTTACTGTCTAGGAAACAACTGAAAAAATGCTCCCGACCTAATTTAATCCCTTTTCCTTTTTTCCTTTACATTTTATATTTTGCTTTCCTTTCTTTGTTTTAATTCCATTTTCTCCTTTCTTTTGCTTTTTTTTTCATATTTTTTTATTTTGCATTTTCTTATTCTTTTCCCTATATTTTTCTAATCTATGCTATATTGTAAAAAAAGAGCAATATGTCACATTGCGGTAAGTGACACGATGCTCTCATTTATTCACTTCATATGGAAGTTACTTTATATTACCGATTGTATTTTTTTTGTACTCCTATATATTTATCCTTTAAATAAAAAAATGTGTTTACCCCTGACAGCCTTGGAATAAATCCAGATTGCAACTCAGTTTTTTTTTTCAGATTTTATGGTGAATGTAAAAAGCTTAATTTATTCCGTTCCTGTAATATTATATTTTTTTTATTTTTTTTAAAATACATATTTTTTTCTTTTATCATAAATGTTACTGCCGGCAGCTTAGAAATAAATCCAGATTATAAAACAAAGGTAAATGTAAATGTCAGGATGCTTTTATTTATTCCGTTTCTTGATTACATTTTTTATGCTATTTATTATTTATTGCACTATTTTAATAGAAAAAAGGAAAAAAAAAATCCAAATACCAAAACTTATTTTTTTTTCTTTCAATGCTAAACGGAAGAGACGTCATGCTTTATATGGTGTAAACATTGTTCTCATAAAAAATGCAAATGTAATTAAGAAAATAATTAAATAAAAAAAAGTAAGGATCTTAGAAGAAATAACCCTAAATAAATAATAGGTTATAAAAGATTTTAACTTTTTTTATTTACGGTAATTGTTTTTTTTAATCAAAAAAGTCTCAGTGCCATTTTTATTATTTTTTATTATTATTTATTTTATTATTTATATTTATCAAGAGATTTTTTAAATGATATTTTTATTATTATTTTTTTTTATTATTATTTTATCATGTTTTCTTGAATATACAGGTATGTAATATACTTTATATGACGCAGATGTGAAAAAAAGATTTTTGCCATTTTTTTTAAGATATATTATTTTGAAAATGGAAAAACTTAAGATTATAATAATTATTATTGTTGTTGTTTTATTATATATCTTTTATCTATTATTTTCCGTTTTCAATATAAATTGTTCCAGTGCAGACAGCTATGGAATAAATGCCGATTATAAACCACCAGCATTATTTCATGGTTCCTGGTGAATGTAAGTGACGTGATTTAAAGAGATTTTTTTTACTGAAAATCTGGTTATACCCTGCAGGATTGAGAACATCTGTTGTCTGTCGGCTTTTCTATTTTAATCACTGTTATTAAGGTTATAAATCATGCTTAAAATGATATATTTAAATATTTTGTTTTCCAGTAATTCATAAAAAAACAAACAAAAATGTTCACTTCTTACAGGAAACATCATGGTGCCAGGAACAAGATCTGTTCTAGATCTCCTGGATCTCTCCCTCACGGAAGGCACGAGGCCGCATTTCACCTGCAATTGGACCTGATGTGGATTCATAGAGAACCTAATAGAAGACTTCTCTGATACAAATGGGATCCAAGAACAGCACCGTGGATCACTGCAGGGAGATCCACCTCCGACACACAGGGCCTGTGCCCCATGCAGGGGAAATGGGGAAGCAATTTGGCTTATTTAGATGTCCCCATAGCAGATCTTCCATAACAGTCCGTCATCACAGTGTTTCTCCACTGATCCCCCATAATATTGCGTCACCCACAGATGCCCCATAATAGTGCCTCATTCACAGATACCCCATAACAGTGCGTCATCCACAGATCCCCCATAATATTGTGTCATCCACAGATCCTCCATAACAGTGCATCATCCACAGATCCCCATAACAGAGAGTCATCCACAGATCCCCCATAATATTGTGTCTCCACTGATCCCCCATAATATTGTGTCACCCACAGATTCTCCATAACAGTGCGTCATCCACAGATCCCCCATAACAGTGCGTCATCCACAGATCCCCCATAACAGCGCGTCATCCACAGATCCCCATAACAGTGCATCATCCACAGATCCCCCATAACACTGCATCATCCACAGATCCCCCATAACAGTGCATCATCCACAGATCCCCCATAACAGTGCGTCATCCACAGATCCCCCATAACAGTGCATCATCCACAGATCCCCATAACAGTGCGTCATCCACAGATCCCCCATAACAGTGCATCATCCACAGATCTCCCATAACAGTGCGTCATCCACAGATCCCCATAACAGTGCGTCATCTACAGATCCCCATAACAGTGCGTCATCCACAGATCCCCCATAACAGTGCATCATCCACAGATCTCCCATAACAGTGCATTATCCACAGATCTCCCATAACAGTGCGTCATCCACAGATCCCCCATAACAGTGCATCATCCACAGATCCCCATAACAGGGCGTCATCCACAGATCCCCATAACAGTGCGTCATCCACAGATCCCCATAACAGTGCGTCATCCACAGATCCCCCATAACAGTGCGTCATCCACAGATCCCCCATAACAGCGCGTCATCCACAGATCCCCATAACAGTGCATCATCCACAGATCCCCCATAACACTGCATCATCCACAGATCCCCCATAACAGTGCATCATCCACAGATCCCCCATAACAGTGCGTCATCCACAGATCCCCCATAACAGTGCATCATCCACAGATCCCCCATAACAGTGCGTCATCCACAGATCCCCCATAACAGTGCATCATCCACAGATCTCCCATAACAGTGCGTCATCCACAGATCCCCCATAACAGTGCGTCATCTACAGATCCCCATAACAGTGCGTCATCCACAGATCCCCATAACAGTGCATCATCCACAGATCTCCCATAACAGTGCATCATCCACATATCTCCCATAATAGTGCGTCATCCACAGATCCCCCATAACAGTGCATCATCCACTGATCCCCATAACAGAGCGTCATCCACAGATCCCCCATAACAGTGCATCATCCACAGATCCCCATAACAGTGCGTCATCCACAGATCCCCCATAACAGTGCGTAATTCAAAGATCCCCCGTAACAGTGTGTCATTCACAGATCCCCATAACAGAGCATCATCCACAGATCTCCCATAACAGTGCATCATCCACAGATCCCCATAACAGTGCATCATCCACAGATCCCCCATAACAGTGCGTCATCCACAGATCCCCCATAACAGTGCGTCATCCACAGATCCACATAACAGCGTCATCCACAGATGCCCCATAACAGTGCATCATCCACAGATCCCCCATAACAGTGCGTCATCCACAGATCTCCCATAACAGTGCGTCATCCACAGATCCCCATAACAGTGCATCATCCACAGATCTCCCATAACAGTTCGTCATCCACAGATCTCCCATAACAGTGCGTCATCCACAGATCCCCATAACAGTGCGTCATCCACGATCTCCCATAACAGTGCGTCATCCACAGATCCCCATAACAGTGCGTCATCCACAGATCTCCCATAACAGTGCGTCATCCACAGATCCCCCATAACAGTGCGTCATCCACAGATCCCCTATAACAGTGCGTCATCCACAGATCCCCTATAAGAGAGCGTCATCCACAGATCCCCCATAACAGTGCGTCATCTGTGGAGCCCAGCTGCGACTGGATCCATATCTTCCAGAAGGGTGCACTGAAAGAAGATACCACTAGAGGTCATTATGCACCTTCACACACGTTCATCTTATCCCAAAGACCACCAGAGGGAGCTGTTTTAGACATATAAAAGAAGCTGACACAGGAAACATCCAGTTCAGTTTAGTTCAGTGCGGCCATCTCAGAGAGTGCAGTGATCTCAGAGAGCTCAGTCAGTCTGCAGGAAGGTGAAGTGCAGAGCTGAGATTAGGGAGGCTGCAGAGCTATTCAGTTCAAGAAAGCAAGTGGAGTCTAGAAGAGGGTGAAACAGAAGCCACCCCAGCCTAGTCAGAGCTGAATCTAGGAGTGCAACTCAGTGAGAAGCGTGCCGACGCTTAGAGAGCGGTGAAGAGGCAGCCCACCAACTGCCAGTGTGTGATAGCGTGAGGATCCAGGTAGGCCGAAGGCGAGTGGAAAGTTTATGAGACAGTGGAGCCTTAATAGCTCACCTCAGCAAGTATTACCGGACACCGGGGTCCGAGCCTATAGGGATCTCCACGACCCATTAGGAGAACACTGGAGTTCCTGGAGGACTACAAGTCCCAGGAGTACCACAGAGCTGATACGTAGCAGGATCAGGAGGACGGAGTCTAAAATAGAGACTGGTACTTCAAGAGAAGATCCAATCACAAAGTCAGCCAGGTACAAGACGGAGACTAAGCTAGGCCCAGCTACACGCAGGCCAAGACTTCATTACAAAAAGGCAGAGAACAGGAGGCCACACACCTACCAAGTGGAGGAATCTGGATGTGCACCCTTCACCCTACAGCGCTCCGGGAAGTGCCTGCAAAATCTTCAGTAAAGGTACTAAAGTGACTTATGTGTGTGTCTCTCTTATTACTCCTGTCTGCCGGGTCCCGTCTGTCCTGCACCCCTACACATCCATCTGCCCTGGAGGACTCAGCCTTACTTGTGGAAGGCTTAACATCTAGCTGCACAATATTAACCCTCCAGTGGATCTGCATAGCAGCCAGGTCATCCTGACCAGGTACCACAAGTGGCGTCACGAATTCCCATATCATCATTCATGTCACCTGTAAATATCCCACATTACAGTGAGCGCCCAGGGCACGGACCGAGCTGTGCTACCCGTGACATTCCCCATAGACATCAACGGGCTCGGTACTGAGTACCCCAAAGCTCTGGCTGTGCGACTCATCTGTTTCTGGCGTCACGAACAGGATTGCGTGCCCTGCAGCAACGGAGTAATTTGTGCCCGTTGCCACCGGGTACTGTGTGCCTCACTAAAAGACTGTGTTTTGTATGTGGTGAAGATTACCCGCCATTTGCCCGCCATTGCCCGCCATTTACAGCGCCACGGCGCGAAAACTAGTGGGCGTACCTGCAAAAGCGCGCTGAGACCTGGACACGCCCCCAACGCTGACGCGGCGGCAGGTCCTGTGAAGAGCTACAGTGAACGCTCTGACGTCAGAGCGCCGGCGACGCAGGTCCTTCTGCACATCGCTGTGCCCTGCAGAGCTGCAGTCTTCAGAGAAGGTAGGCCACGCTTAACTAGGGGGGCGCAGACATGTTGCAGCAGCCAGCTGACAATGCGGCCCAGGCCGATGGCCTTAATGACTTACCCCTCGGTTCTGCCACACAGGCTGGAAATGCTGGCCCCTCACCTGGTCCTGTGGCCCCAATAGTACCGCTAACGCTGCCATACATGCCTGGAGCGAAGTGGCTCCCTCAGTACAGCGGCAAGCCAGACACCCTGTCAGGGTTCAAGCGAAAAATATGCAGCATAATGGACATGTACCCTATGACAGAAAAGCAGAGAGCTGCAGTGGTAGTGGGACAATTGACTGGTGCTGCAGAGAGAGAGGTAGAGACTTGGACAGCTGCAGACCAGGAATCAGTGCTTGCAATTTTCTTAAAGCTACAGACTATCTTTGAGGACCGCACTGAAACAGATCTCCGAATGAGGTTTTACCAATGCTCCCAGAAACCAGATGACAGCATTAGGGACTACGCCTGCCGACTACAGGGGGCCCTGCGAGCACTTAAACAGGTTAACCCCATAAGTGTCACCAAAGAGAATAAAATGTTAAAAGAACAATTTGTACGGGGACTGAGGTCCCAAGCTGAAAGCAGGACTGTGCACTGGTGGTCCTTGGATCATCCTGATGCTACCTTTGATGCCCTTAAGTATATGGCTATAAAAGGACTGCGACCCCTGGAAACACCCGAGATGGCAACCCAGTGTCACCCGAGTGAAGCTACCTTAAAGCCAGCAGCATCCACCTTTTCCCCGCTGGTTGCGGAAGCCAAAACGCAGGTGGCGCCCCAAACTGAGCTGGACTGTCTGCGCTCAGAAGTGCGCCAGCTGACCAAAAACCTGGCCACTGTAATGAGTGCCCTGCAACTGCCGACGGAGGAAGAAAGAAAGATCCTGCTAGCTGACTGCCCAGAGGATGTCCCTTGGATGAACCGGAGGAGAAGGAGGACGTCGCCCCACCGGAGGAGGACAACGCCACCTCCAGGAAGGACCCGCGACCAGCATCATCCTCTCCGAGAGATCATCTGCTACCGCTGCCACAGAGAAGGTCACCCAGCACGTCGGTGTCCTTTAAACGAGCAAATCCTGGGTCCGAGGGCCAACCCCCAGGAATAGACTCCTCAGGCCCCTCAGACTGGAACCGCAGGTTTGTGGGAGGAAGACCATACCTGTCCATCATACTGGACGGGATTGCAATCCCTGCCCTGCTGGACACTGGATCTCAGGTAACCGTCATACCTGATGTTCTTTACAATAGATACTGGTCCAGTGACGGTCTCCAACCCCCAAACCCTGACTTCGCCGTATACGCCTCTAATGGCCTCCCTCTTGACTTATTGGGGGCTAAAAACGTAGACGTAAAAGTGGGGAGAGTGGAGCTAAAGGATCAGGGACTTCTTGTAGTAAAGACTGTTAATGAGGAAAATGGTTGAATGTGGTTTTAGGCACTAACATTATTAGTAACTGTTTGGAGGAGGTTGTGTTTTTACTCCAACAGCTCGCTGAAGTTGCCAGACCAAGGCAAAAGGGAGAGATCCGGAAGGAGATTCGGACCCTGATGTGCCAGCAGCAAGTGAAACTGACCGGTGGTGAGATTGGTAATGTAACGGGTCTGGTGGGTGGAACTACTGACGAGACAGGTCAGGTTGGTGGAACCACATAGCTTTATTATACAAGAGATTTTACTTGTAAGAGAGCGGGTGGCACCTGGGAAAAGGGCAGGGATTCACGGCAGAGGATATAGGTAGTTTCTGGACAGGCAGGTTTGTCACAGCAAGTGACCAAGGAAGTCTCTGGGCAGGCAGGTTGTAACGGTAAGTAACCGAGGCAGTCTCTGGACAGGCAGGTTGTCACGGCAAGTGACCAAGGCAGTCTCTGGGACAGGCAGGTTGTCACGGCAAGTGACCAGGCAGTCTCTGGGACAGGCAGGTTGTCACGGCAGGTGACCAGGCAGTCTCTGGGCAGGCAGGTTGTCACGGCAAGTGACCAGGAAATCTCTAGACAGGCAGGTTGTCACAGCAAGTGACCAGGCAGACTCTGGGCAGGCAGGTTGTCACGGCAAGTGACCAGGCAGTCTCTGGGCAGGCAGGTTGTCACGGCAAGTGACCAGGCAGTCTCTGGGCAGGCAGGTTGTCACGGCAAGTGACCAGGCAGACTCTGGGCAGGCAGGTTGTCATGGCAAGTGACCAGGCAGTCTCTAGACAGGCAGGTTGTCACAACAAGTGACCAGGCAGTCTCTAGACAGGCAGGTATATACGACCTGATATGGTGGAGCCTCCAGGTAGGCTGCAGTCGGATGGCAGATGATCGCTCCCAGGTGAGCAGGCAAGAGCCGGGGATCTCTGCAGATGATGTCCGAACTTCAGGATGGAGCTGCAGTCGGATGGCAGATGATCGCTCTCAGGTGAGCAGGCAAGAGCCGGGGATCTCTGCAGATGATGTCCGAACTTCCGGATGGAGCTGCAGTCGGATGGCAGATGATCGCTCCTAGGTGAGCAGGCAAGAGCCGGGGATCTCTGCAGATGACGTCCGAACCTCTGGATGGAACTGCAGACGGATGGCAGACAGGCAAGCCGACAGGTAACAGGCAGGTAACTGGAATCAGGAGCTGAAGGCTGAAACAGAGTTAGACTGCACAGGAACAACATTGCTCGGGCCCCTACATTAAGGAGGAAGCCCTTAATATAGGGTGGAGTCCTCCAGCATTGGCTGGAGACTGATTTGGAAAATGCGCGCGGCTCCTTTAAGAGCGGGGGAGGGTGCGGGCGCGCGCCCTAAGGCCAGTAGCAGGGAAGGAGCGCGCGGGACCAGCAGGGCGGAAGGAGGACGTCATAGGCGCAGAGGGGGCTGGGAGCACTGAGGACGCTAAGCGCAGGTGAGGAGAGCGACGTCCCTGTCTGGCAGCAGGCAGGGACGCGGGCGCTACAGTACCCCCCCCTCTAGGCCCCCCCTTCTTTAGGCCAGAAAGAAATTTAGCTAGGATAAGAGGGGCATGGATGTTCTCCCGAGGCTCCCAGGTTCTCTCCTCAGGACCAAACCCCTTCCAATCCACCAAAAAATAAGTCTTTCTTCCTACCCTTTTTGTGGCCAGAATGTTCTCTACCTCAAATTCATCATCAGCAGACACTGGAGCAGGAGGTGTACCTGTAGACTTAAAAAAAGAGTTAAGAACCACAGGTTTGAGGAGAGATACATGAAAAGAATTAGGAATTCTCAAATTGGCCGGGAGTTTCAATTTATAGGACACCGGATTGATCTGACTGATGATCTCAAAAGGACCGATGAACCGAGGACCTAACTTGTAGGACGGAATTTTGAGTCGAACATATTTGGACGAAAGCCAGACTTTGTCCCCAGGACGGAATTGAGGAGGATCCAGACGTTTTTTGTCAGCATGTCTTTTCATGCGCTCGGATGACTGAATGAGTGCGGACCGGGTACTCTCCCAGATGGAGGAGAATTCTCTAACCAGAGATTCCGCAGCTGGATTGTCCACAGAGATGGAAACAGGGACAGGGATCCGAGGGTGCTGACCGAAGACTACAAAAAACGGAGACTTGGTGGAAGATTCGCTCTCATGATTATTGTAGGAGAATTCGGCCCAAGGCAGGAGCTCCACCCAGTCAGAATGGTGGGCATTAACGAAGTGTCGAAGATAACTGGTCAAATTCTGATTTATTCGTTCAACTTGTCCATTGGACTGTGGGTGGTAAGCGGAGGAAAAATCCAGGGTGACGTCTAGCAACTTACAAGTGGCTCTCCAGAAACGTGAGGTGAACTGAACCCCACGATCCGACACAATGTGACGAGGCAGACCATGAAGACGGAAGATGTGGCGGATAAAGTCTTTAGCCAACTCGGGTGCAGACGGAAGACCTGGCAGAGGAATGAAGTGAGCCATCTTGGAAAAGCGGTCAGCGACCACCCAAATGACCGTACAACCGGCAGAGACGGGCAGATCTGTTATGAAGTCCATGGCTATATGCTGCCACGGGCAGCGGGTACAGGAAGCGGAAGAAGACGGCCGGTAGGCAGGTGTCTCGGAACTTTGTTGCGGGCACAGGAAACACAGGCAGAAACAAAGTCTATTACGTCTTTGTGCAGGGTAGGCCACCAATAATGCCGAGTAATGAGTTGGAGGGTCTTTTTTTGACCAGCGTGGCCAGCGAGTTTAGACGAGTGACCCCAATGTAGGATTCTCTTCCGATCGGTTTCTGATACGAACGTCTTACCAGGAGGGAGACGATTTAGACTCACGGGAGCCACCTGCATCACTCTGGCGGGATCGATGATATGTTTAGGCTCATCTTCGAGATCCGACACCAGGAAAGACCGAGACAAGGCATCCGCCTTGACGTTTTTGTCAGCTGGGCGAAAATGCAAAAGAAAATCGAAGCGGGCAAAAAACAAGGACCACCGGGCTTGGCGAGGATTAAGTCTCTGTGCCTGCTGGAGGTATGCCAGATTTTTGTGATCCGTGTAGATGATTACCGGATGAAGAGCCCCTTCGAGTAGGTAACGCCACTCCTCCAATGCCAACTTAATGGCCAATAACTCTCGATCTCCTATGGAGTAGTTGCGCTCGGAGGAGGAGAAGAGTTTGGAGAAGAAACCGCAGGACACCATCCTCCCGGATGGCGATTTTTGGGTAAGAACCGCTCCGGCTCCAGCAGAGGAAGCGTCCACCTCCAGGAAGAACTGCTTGTTGCCATCCGGGCGATGCAGCACTGGAGCGGAAGAAAAGGCCTGTTTCAGAGAAAGGAAGGCCTCCTCTGCTTCGGTCGTCCACTGTTTGGGGTTAGCATCCTTGCGAGTGAGCGCTGAGATTGGAGCAGTCCTGGAAGAGAAGTGCGGTATGAAGAGACGGTAATAGTTGGCGAATCCCAGGAACCGCTGAATGGCCTTCAACCCCTCCGGTCGGGGCCACTTCTCGATGGCAGACAATTTCTCCGGATCCATTCGTAGGCCTGTCTGAGAAATGATGTAGCCCAGAAACGGAAGCGATGTCTGCTCAAAGAGGCACTTCTCATATTTGGCGAAGAGGTGATTCTGCCTGAGCCTGAGCAGAACCTGACGAACATCCCTCCGGTGAGACTGAAGATCCGGAGAGAAGACCAAGATGTCGTCAAGGTACACCACAACGCAGGAATAGAGGAGGTCCCGGAAGATGTCGTTGACCAACTCCTGAAAGACTGCTGGAGCATTACAGAGACCAAAGGGCATCACCAAGTACTCGTAGTGGCCGTCCCGGGTGTTGAATGCCGTCTTCCATTCATCTCCTCGACGGATACGAACCAGGTTGTATGCTCCACGAAGATCTAGTTTGGTGAAGACTCTAGCCCCTCTAAGACGATCAAACAGTTCTGGAATGAGCGGAAGAGGGTACTTATTCTTCACCGTGATCGAATTTAGGCCTCTGTAGTCAATACAGGGACGGAGAGATCCGTCTTTCTTTTTAACGAAGAAAAAACCTGCTCCCGCTGGGGAGGTAGATTTCCGGATAAATCCCTTTGCTAAGTTCTCCTCGATATATTCGGACATCGACCTGGTCTCAGCAGCAGACAACGGTAAATACGCCCACGGGGAGGCGTAGTACCGGGTAACAGGTCAATCGGGCAATCATATGGTCTATGCGGGGGTAATGTCTCTGCTTCCTTTTTATTGAAAACATCAGCAAATGACCAATATGGAATCGGGAGTCCAGGTAGATTAGCAGGTGTAGGAGAAGAATAGACAGGATGAACAGGCACCAGACACGTTTTATGACAGTCCTGTCCCCAGCGAAGAACCTCTCCATTCTGCCAGTCGAGCACAGGTGCATGTTTTTGAAGCCAAGGCAGACCTAGTAAGAAAGCATGAGAGAGTCCAGGCAGAACATGAAATGAGATGCTCTCAGAATGCAACATTCCCACCTGCAGGGTTATGACTTCGGTGATAAGTCGGATGGGACGAGGTAGGAGGCCCCCATCCACAGCAGCAACAGATACAGGTTCAACAAGAGGTTTGGTGGGAATGTGATACTTCTCTACTAGAGCCTGTGACACGAGATTCCCAGCTGCTCCAGAATCAAGTTGGGCCATTTCGAAGTGGCGGTTCTTACCGATCAGAATTGAAACCGACAGCAGCAGGGATGAAGAGGATTTATTTTTGTCTAGATTGACCTCTCCGAGCGAACCTAGACACAGGCGTTTTCCCGACTTCTCCGGACAGGTTTGGATCCAGTGCTCCTTACTGCCGCAGTAGAAGCAACTTTTCTCGGCACGGCGTGAGTCCTGACGGGCTTTGACCATCTTGGTCTGGTCGACCTGTATAGGCTCAGCAGTGTGCACCTGAGGAGAAACGGAAGAGGTTATAGATCTCTGACACGAGGGTGCAAGATGGGAAAATTCTTTTTTACGGGTGATCTCTTTGGCTCGTTCCTGGAACCGAAGATCAATTCGATTGGCAAGATTTATTAAATCATCTAGAGAGGTTGGAACGTCCCGACCGGCAAGTTCGTCTTTAATACGGCCGGACAGACCCTCCCAGAAGACCGAAATTAGAGCTTCATTGTCCCAGGCTAGTTCTGAGGCTAAAGTCCGGAACCGTATGGCATATTGACCAACGGTGAGACTCTCCTGACGGAGACGCAGCAGAGATGATGCAGAGGAAGTCTTCCGTCCAGGTTCGTCGAATACCTTCCGGAAGGTCAAGAGAAAAGCAGGCAGGTCAGATACCAGAGGATCCTCTCTCTCCCAGAGAGGATTAAGCCAGGCCAGGGCTTCTCCGGTGAGATGGGACATGATGAAGGCAATTTTGGCCCGGTCAGAGTTAAACTGGTGTGCCAGGAGTTCAAAATGCAGGGTGCACAGATTAATGAAACCCCGAGCCAGAGCAGGATCGCCTCCAAACCTAGGAGGAGCTGACAGTCGGGGTCCGGGAATGGAAACCACGGAATTGGGAATCAGCGGGACTGACGGATTATGAGTCATGGCTCCAGCGATGGTTGCAAGTGATGATTTCAGAGTGTCCAGACGGGATTTGACGTTCCGCAGGTGACCCAGGATGGTCTCCTGTTGAGACCTCTGGCGAGACAGCTCATGACACAGTTCCGGGAGTGAAGGGGTTTGGGTGCCACCGGGTTCCATGGCCCGAGCAAACTGTAACGGGTCTGGTGGGTGGAACTACTGACGAGACAGGTCAGGTTGGTGGAACCACATAGCTTTATTATACAAGAGATTTTACTTGTAAGAGAGCGGGTGGCACCTGGGAAAAGGGCAGGGATTCACGGCAGAGGATATAGGTAGTTTCTGGACAGGCAGGTTTGTCACAGCAAGTGACCAAGGAAGTCTCTGGGCAGGCAGGTTGTAACGGTAAGTAACCGAGGCAGTCTCTGGACAGGCAGGTTGTCACGGCAAGTGACCAAGGCAGTCTCTGGGACAGGCAGGTTGTCACGGCAAGTGACCAGGCAGTCTCTGGGACAGGCAGGTTGTCACGGCAGGTGACCAGGCAGTCTCTGGGCAGGCAGGTTGTCACGGCAAGTGACCAGGAAATCTCTAGACAGGCAGGTTGTCACAGCAAGTGACCAGGCAGACTCTGGGCAGGCAGGTTGTCACGGCAAGTGACCAGGCAGTCTCTGGGCAGGCAGGTTGTCACGGCAAGTGACCAGGCAGTCTCTGGGCAGGCAGGTTGTCACGGCAAGTGACCAGGCAGACTCTGGGCAGGCAGGTTGTCATGGCAAGTGACCAGGCAGTCTCTAGACAGGCAGGTTGTCACAACAAGTGACCAGGCAGTCTCTAGACAGGCAGGTATATACGACCTGATATGGTGGAGCCTCCAGGTAGGCTGCAGTCGGATGGCAGATGATCGCTCCCAGGTGAGCAGGCAAGAGCCGGGATCTCTGCAGATGATGTCCGAACTTCAGGATGGAGCTGCAGTCGGATGGCAGATGATCGCTCTCAGGTGAGCAGGCAAGAGCCGGGGATCTCTGCAGATGATGTCCGAACTTCCGGATGGAGCTGCAGTCGGATGGCAGATGATCGCTCCTAGGTGAGCAGGCAAGAGCCGGGGATCTCTGCAGATGACGTCCGAACCTCTGGATGGAACTGCAGACGGATGGCAGACAGGCAAGCCGACAGGTAACAGGCAGGTAACTGGAATCAGGAGCTGAAGGCTGAAACAGAGTTAGACTGCACAGGAACAACATTGCTCGGGCCCCTACATTAAGGAGGAAGCCCTTAATATAGGGTGGAGTCCTCCAGCATTGGCTGGAGACTGATTTGGAAAATGCGCGCGGCTCCTTTAAGAGCGGGGGAGGGTGCGGGCGCGCGCCCTAAGGCCAGTAGCAGGGAAGGAGCGCGCGGGACCAGAAGGGCGGAAGGAGGACGTCATAGGCGCAGAGGGGGCTGGGAGCACTGAGGACGCTAAGCGCAGGTGAGGAGAGCGACGTCCCTGTCTGGCAGCAGGCAGGGACGCGGGCGCTACAGGTAATGTACGGGTGACAGACCTGAACCCCATTGTGATACCCCCAATGAGTGAAATGCTTATTTGGTGTAGAGCAGCAATAGGTCTGAGAGGACAGAACTACCAAGCAGTAGTAGAGCCCCATTGTTCAGAGCACAGACCTACACTCTTGACTGCCAGAGGGGTAGTGGAGGTACATAATGGGAGGGTGCCCGTGCGTCTTCTCAACTGGGGAGAAGATGAAGTCAAATTACCACGTTATGCCACTGTTGCTAAGTTACATGCTGTGGATAATAACTCCATTCACACGACGGAGCCCTTAACCTCCCCACAACCAGTGGAGGATAACGGTCCGACCACCCAGGTGGAGGATTGGTGTCAGCAGCTCCATGTCGGGACAGACACCACTCCAGCCCACCAGAAACAAGGAGTATACCGAGTAGTTCAGGAGTATGCACAGGTTTTCAGCAAACACCCACTCGACTTTGGGAAAATTAAAGGGGTTCAACATCACATCCCCACAGGCAATCATCCTCCCATTAAAGAATGGTACAGGCCTATACCACCAGCACACTACCAAAAAGCCAAGGAAATGTTGCGTGATATGAAGGAAGCAGGGTGATAAGGGATAGTTGTAGTCCCTGGGCAGCACCTCTAGTCCTAGTCAGGAAAAAGGATGGAAGCATGAGAATGTGTGTAGATTACCGACAAGTAAATCGCATAACACATAAAGATGCATACCCATTACCATGCATTGAGGAATCCTTAGCTGCACTAAAGACTGCTAATTACTTTTCCACCCTTGACCTTACTAGTGGATACTGGCAAGTAGCTGTGGCTGAGGAGGATCGGGAGAAGACGGCTTTCACCACCCCGATGGGACTCTGTGAGTTCGACAGGATGCCGTTTGGACTCAGCAGTGCCCCTGGAACGTTCCAGAGAGTGATGGAGAGCTGCCTGGGACATCTCAACTTTGAAACTGTGTTGCTGTACCTGGACGACGTAATTGTGTACTCCAAGACGTATGAAGATCACTTGAAGCACCTGGCGGAGGTATTCGAGTCACTGTCCAAGTATGGGATGAAACTGAAGCCTTCAAAGTGCCATCTGCTCAAACAAAAAGTACAGTATCTGGGACATATTGTCAGCTCAGAAGGAGTAGCGCCAGACCCTGAGAAGATCACCGCCATCCAGAAATGGCCGGAGCCGAAAAATCTCAAGGAGGTGCGACAGTTCCTGGGACTGACAGGATACTACTGGAGGTTTGTGAAGGATTACACCAAGAAAGCAGCGCCTCTGCAAGACCTCCTGGTGGGACAGTCCCTCAAGAGCAGAAATTCTCCATTCCACTGGGGTAAAGAGCAGGCTGAGGCATTCAAGGAAATGAAGGAGATCCTGACAGGTGATGAGATCCTAGCCTATCCTGACTACAACCAGCCGTTCCTGTTGTATACCGATGCCAGCAATGAAGGATTGGGAGCTGTCCTCAGTCAGAAGCAAAATGGCCTGGAGAAAGTCATTGCCTATGCAAGCAGGAAGCTCCGCCCGACCGAGAGGAACCCAGAGAACTATAGCAGCTTCAAGTTGGAGTTCCTGGCACTGGTCTGGGCCATCACGGAGAGGTTTAAGCATTACCTAGCCTCCAGCAAGTTCACTGCCTACACTGATAACAACCCCTTGACGCATCTTGAAACAGCTAAGCTGGGAGCCATGGAACAACGATGGATGGCTCGGCTGTCCAACTACCAATTCACAATCAAGTACCGAGCGGGCCGCAAGAATGCCAACGCTGATGCCCTATCCAGGATGCCTCATGAAACGGACACAGAAGAAGAAGTGGATGATCTGGAAGAGATTGAACTACCTGCCTTTCACAGGAATGGGATGATCCACGAGCAACAAGCCAGCAGGAGGTCACGTGGTAAGACGTTAAATCCTTTACCTCACCACAGCTGGAAGGAGACTCAGGACAGCGATCCAGTTGTCAGCCGAATCAAAGAGCTGATAACTCAAGAAGGTTCCTCCTTGGAGAAGGATGCGCCTCAACAAGCAAAGCAGCTGTGGAATGAGAGAAGCCGGCTGTTTATCTACCATGAGAAGCTGTGCCAGAGGTACGTCAACCCAAGGACCCATGAGATGGTATGGCAGATAGTAGTCCCCAGAGCAGACATCCAGATGGTGTTAGAAGCCTACCACGATCAAGCGGGACACTTTGGCTGGAAGAAGCTGGAGACCCTGTTGAAGTGTCGTTTATACTGGGTGGGAATGCGCAGCTCCATCGAGAGGTGGTGCCAGAACTGTGGACCCTGTGGCCTCAGAAGAAAGGACTACAGCAGTCAGAAGGCACCCCTGCAACCCATCAAGACGACTCGTCCCTTGGAGATCGTGGCCCTGGACCATGTCAAGTTATCACCCAGCCGGTCAGGATACTCCTATGCCCTGACTATGGTGGATCACTACTCCAGGTTCCTGGTGGTCGCCCCTGTCAAAGATCTGACGGCAGAGACAGCAGCAAAGACGTTCCAGGCGTATTTCTGCAGACCACACAGATACCCTGAGCAGGTGCTAACTGACCAAGGCCCAGCCTTCGAGGCCGAATTGTTCAAAGAGTTCTGTCACTTGTACGGGTGTAAGAAGATAAGAACCACACCGTACCACCCCCAAACCAATGGTCTCTGTGAGAAGATGAATCACATCGTCATTGACCTGCTGAAGACTGTACCACTCGAGGAGAGAAATCGGTGGCCAGACTTACTACCTGACCTGGTAGATCTGTACAATCACATACCTGTGAGTTCCACCAATTACACCCCAGCTTACCTCATGCGGGCAAGACCAGGAAAGCTGCCCATGGATCTGGAGCTTGGTGTTGTAGAACCAGAAGCAGATGTGACTACTGAAGACTGGGACACAAACAGACAGGAACAGTACAGAAAAGTACAAGCCTGCGTTGAAGATAGTCTCAATCGAGTAAGGGATAAACAAGAAGACCGCTACAACAAAAGTGCGCCAGCTGAACCTTTCGCACCTGGTGAAATCGTGCTGAAAAGAAAGAGGAGGATGCACAAACTTGACGATCAATGGGAAAGAGAGCCCTACATCATACAGAATTCAAGGTTTGACAACAAGAAAACGTGCATAATAAGCAAGGATGGAGGAAGAACGACTGCAACTGTATCCAGAGATCACCTAAAGTTGTGTCCGGATCCGTTAAAGCTTCAAGAGGAAGAACCTGTTGTCAACCAGGAAGTGAGTGATGAAGCAGTCATACATACAGACTTAGGAGATTTCCCCGCGGATTGGCCCAGAATTGGAGAAGCTGTAATCATTCCTGTGCTTCAATTCTATCAACCACAAGGAGAACCTCTACATTCAGTTGCACCAGTTGTTGCAGTAGAGTCAGTTCCAGAAGATCCTGCTCCAGCAGAACCCCAAGAAGCAGCACCCCAAGCAGGGCCGGCGTCAGCACCCGGCACACCCGGGCAAGTGCCGGGGCCCTGAGCAGGCGGGGGGGCCCACTCGCAGTCTGGCACCCCCGCGCCCGTTAGCAGAGGAGAGCGGTGTCAGCGCCGCCACTGGGCCCCCCCCGCTTGCTCAGGGCCCCGGCATCAGCTGGCACAAAACTTACCTCTCCCATGCCTCCGCTGCCGCAGCTCCGGGCTCCAGGGGGCGCCGGCGCTTCCTCTCACAGCAGCGCCGCTGAATGACGTCATCATTCAGCGGCCGGCTGTGGCAGAAAGCGCGGGGACGCCGGACAGGTAAGACGTGTGTGTGTGTGTCTCTGTGTGTGTCTGTGTGTATGTAGTGCGGTGCTTTGTGTGTGTATGTGTGTGTGTGTATGTGTGTGTGTATGTATGTGAGAGACTGCTTGTGTGCTGTCTGTGTGTGATGATGGGCAGGCATTGCTGATAATGGGGAGGCATTGATGATGATGATGGGGAGAAGATGATGATAATGGGCAGGCATTGATGATAATGGGCAGGCATTGATGATGGGGAGAAGATGATGATGGGCAGGCATTGCTGATAATGGGGAGGCATTGATGATGATGATGGGGAGAAGATGATGATAATGGGCAGGCATTGATGATAATGGGCAGGCATTGATGATGGGGAGAAGATGATGATGGGCAGGCATTGCTGATAATGGGCAGGCATTGATGATGGGGAGAAGATGATGATGGGCAGGCATTGATGATAATGGGCAGGCATTGATGATGGGGAGAAGATGATGATGGGCAGGCATTGCTGATAATGGGGAGGCATTGATGATGATGGGGAGAAGATGATGATAATGGGCAGGCATTGATGATAATGGGCAGGCATTGATGATGGGGAGAAGATGATGATGGGGAGGAGATGATGATGATGGGCAGGCATTGATGATAATGGGGAGGCCATGATGATGATGGGGAGGCAATGATGATGATAAGGAGGCAATCATGATGATAATGGGGAGTCTTTCCACAGCGCCCTTTCCTGAGCCGTAACAGTGCAGAACGCAGTACAGCGCAGAGGAGAGCTCCATATTTTGTATGGAGCATTATATGGGGACCAGTTGTCATGGGTGTATCGCCACGAGGATCGTCGCGATTGCACACTCTGACTTCTCACAGCTGAGTTGCTGTTTCTTTGTGTTTGGTAATGAGGGAGTTAATTTTACCTAGCTCTTTGCTAAGACTAGGTCCAGCCTCGCCCGGCTGCTTTTGATTATGTTCTAATTAGATTCCTTCATATACCTGCCAGTCTGCTTGTTAGAGGCCGGTGAAAGCATTCATGTAGTCTAGCAGACTGGATCGGTTCTGAGAATACTTAAGCTAAGAGCTCCTTAGTTGTTTTTACTCTTACAGCTTATAGTTTATCTCTGAGACCTTAGGTGTTCCTACTGTGTGTGAGTGTTGTATGTAAGACTTTATTTACTTTATTTCTTGTCTTTCTTGTATGTCTTTCTGTTCATTAACCGTTACCTGTTCATTCCCTTTGGTGGTAATCAGGTTCCTTCTTAGGACTAGATTACAGTTGGCAGGGATTGATAGGAGACAGGGTTTACGCTGGTGGCCTGGACCTCTGTACCTTTAACAGTACCTCCAGGTAGAGGGATTAGTTAGGACCCCAGTTTAGGGTCAGCATAGACCCCGGTCACCCTCTAGCCGGAGACAGTGTATAACGGATTCCTTATTGACCCACTGGACATTGTCAGGTAATTCTATGTTATCATATATCTATGCGCATGTTATATAGGATGTTGCCCTTTTGATATAGATTACTGACATCACATATATATATATATCTGCTATACAGCGAGACATTTTCACCGGCCCATACTAAAGATTCTCCCCAGCTGTCATGGATCCAGTAGCCCAGCTGGCCCGGCAGTTGCAGGGGTTGTCCATGGAGTTGGCAGACATTAAGTCCAAGGTTTTGTCTCCCCCGGAGCAAACCAGATCTGAACCTAAGGTTGCTCTCCCGGACAGGTTCACTGGTGGGCGGGACAAATTTTTTACTTTCCGGGAGGCATGTAAATTGTACTTTCGGCTGCGGCCTCGGTCATCTGGGAGTGAAGAGCAGAGGGTGGGAATTGTTATCTCGCTCTTACAAGGGGACCCTCAATCTTGGGCGTTCTCTATTCCTCCGGGTTCCCCAGATCTCCAGTCAGTGGATCGATTTTTTACTGCCCTGGGTCTGGTATATGATGATCCGGATCGAGTTTCCCTTGCTGAAACAAAGTTACGTAAAATACGGCAAGGAAATCGTCCAGCGGAGGAATATTCTTCTGAGTTCCGTAGATGGGCAACAGATACTCAGTGGAATGACCCAGCTCTTAGGAGCCAGTTTTGTCAAGGGTTGTCTGACAAATTAAAAGATGTGTTGGCTCAGTATGATTCTCCTCCATCACTGGAGGCTGCTATGGCCCTCGCTATTCGCATTGATAGACGAATTCGGGGAAGACGCGAGGTAACTCCGCCTCCCGTGATGACTCCACCTACTACTAAAGTCCCTTATACTGAGGTTCCCCTGGTCTGTTCTGAGGAACCCATGCAGTTGGGAGGGACATCTTTTTGTAGGAGGGAATCGGCGGTGCACCGCAAGACTAGAAGGTGTTTCTTTTGCGGGAGAGAGGGACATTTTGTTGGGGGGTGTCCATCCCAGGCCTCTTTGAGCAAAGGAGTTAACCTGGGAGTGTGTATTTCGTCCCCAAATCCCTCTCAGTTTCTCGTGCCTGCGGAGGTGGTGATTGGTAATAGAACTGAGAGGATTTCTGTTTTTCTTGATAGTGGGTCCGGGGCTAATCTGGTGGACGCTCGGTTTGCCCAGGTGCATGGTATGCAACTGAGTGTATTGGCCAAACCGGTCCCTATAGTCTCTATTGATTCTAGACCTCTCGGTCAAGGTAGCTTGGTACAAGCGGTTCATAACATAGATCTTCGAGTAGGGGCAATACATAAAGAGCAATTGTCTTGTTATGTGTTGGAGGGTCTACCTACTCCTATTGTGTTGGGACTTCCTTGGTTGGCTAAACATAACCCAGTGATTGATTGGCAATCCGGAAAGATAAGCCAGTGGGGTGAATTTTGCAGGAATAACTGCATGAGCACGGTCATCGGTGCGGTTGTGCCTAGGACTTTGTCTCCTTTTCTGGAGGACTTTGGGGAGATGTTCTCAGAGGAGGGGTGTAAAGAGTTACCTCCTCATCGCGCATATGACTGCTCAATAAAGTTGCTTCCTGATGCCTTATCTCGTACTTTCCCAGGGGCCGGGAAGACGGATGATCCGGTTCCTATTCCTCAGGAGGGAGTTGTAGTGTCAGCTGTATGCTCTGAGCTTGAGGGGGAGGTATTGGGGGCTCAGGGGGACGCCCCTGTGGGACTTCCAGGGAGACTGATAGTTCCAGATCGGTTAAGACTGAAGGTTACGGGGAACCGTTACAAACGGATGGCTGATAGGGGGAGAGTTTCTGGTCTAGATCTGAAGGTGAACGATCTGGTTTGGTTGTCTACCAGGAATATAAAACTTAAAGTTTCCTCCTGGAGGTTGGGTCCCAGATTCATCGGGCCGTACAGGATCAGTTCCATAATTAATCCTGTGGCATTTCGTCTGGACCTCCCTCCTACGTTTAAAATTCATAATGTGTTTCACAAGTCATTACTTAAAAAGTATGTGGCACCAGTCATACCGTCACCTCTACCTCCTCCTTCAGTGGTGGTCAATGATAACGTGGAATTTCATGGGTCGAAAATCATTGACTCACGTCTCAGTCGCCGATCCCTTCAGTACTTGGTTCATTGGAGGGGGTATGGTCCTGTGGAGAGGACGTGGGTCCCTGCGTCTGATGTTAACGCAGATCGATTGGTTCGGACCTTTCACACAACTCACCCGGGCAGACCTGGCCCTGAGGGTCCGGAGTCCCCTCGTAGAGGGGGGGTACTGTCATGGGTGTATCGCCACGAGGATCGTCGCGATTGCACACTCTGACTTCTCACAGCTGAGTTGCTGTTTCTTTGTGTTTGGTAATGAGGGAGTTAATTTTACCTAGCTCTTTGCTAAGACTAGGTCCAGCCTCGCCCGGCTGCTTTTGATTATGTTCTAATTAGATTCCTTCATATACCTGCCAGTCTGCTTGTTAGATGCCAGTGAAAGCATTCATGTAGTCTAGCAGACTGGATCGGTTCTGAGAATACTTAAGCTAAGAGCTCCTTAGTTGTTTTTACTCTTACAGCTTATAGTTTATCTCTGAGACCTTAGGTGTTCCTACTGTGTGTGTGTTGTATGTAAGACTTTATTTACTTTATTTCTTGTCTTTCTTGTATGTCTTTCTGTTCATTAACCGTTACCTGTTCATTCCCTTTGGTGGTAATCAGGGTCCTTCTTAGGACTAGATTACAGTTGGCAGGGATTGATAGGAGACAGGGTTTACGCTGGTGGCCTGGACCTCTGTACCTTTAACAGTACCTCCAGGTAGAGGGATTAGTTAGGACCCCAGTTTAGGGTCAGCATAGACCCCGGTCACCCTCTAGCCGGAGACAGTGTATAACGGATTCCTTATTGACCCACTGGACATTGTCAGGTAATTCTATGTTATCATATATCTATGCGCATGTTATATAGGATGTTGCCCTTTTGATATAGATTACTGACATCACATATATATATATCTGCTATACAGCGTGACACCAGTATCCTGTATGGAGCATTATATTGGGTCCAGTATTCTGTATGGAGCATTATTTTGGGTCCAGTATTCTGTATGGAGCATTATATGAGGGGTGACATCCTGCATGGGGTATTATATGGGTGATGAGGGGGAGACTGTGGTGCCCATTATATTGTATGGAGGACTGTACTGTCCAGTCTGTTCTGTGCGCTGTGAGGATTTGGCGGTTTTTGAGCTATTGTACAATTTACAATAGATATCAGTCATGTAATGGAAGAAGTGAAGTATTTGGCATTGTACTGTACCTATATTTCTCTGCTGTATCTGTGCATCATGAATCGTGGTCTGTGTTAAAGGGGCCCACTGAGGCTCTTTCGCCCGGGGCCCATAAAAACCTGGAGCCGGCCCTGACCCCAAGAAGCGGAATCCCAAGAAGTTGAATCTCAGGAAGAAGGATCCCCTGCAGAAGTCGAGCCAGTTCACCCAGCTCACAGTATGCTTGCCAGATCTCTAGAGAGGCTAAGGCAGTACTACAACCTACCTGCACGCAGGAATAACAGGGTAACTGACACCTCACCTACCACTACACCACGTAGGTCAGTACGCATAACAAGGGGGCAATTACCTGTTAGGTACAGAGAGTAGAACCTAACACATGTAAATAATTATTACCAACACATGCAGCCGCATAATATTAGAAAGAAAGGGATCGCACAGGAAGTGCTGGGTCCCATAAGAAAAAAGAAAACACAAACTCATATAAATACATGTAAATCAGGAGGGCAAAAGAGTCAATGGTAATAATTTTAACAAATGATTTATTAAATAATTAAACAGTGTCACATAAGTCACACAAAATATCCATATAAATGTGCAAATCAAAATGGAAACAGACGAAAGGAACCACAACACCTCCAGATGGTAAGTATATTCACAACATGTATATTACAAGTGTGTAATAGTAAGCACCACCAGAAACATATCCCTACAGGTAACCCATACAGAGAAGCAGTCTCTGGAACATCGTAACACCATATATAATGAAGGGCTTACCAAGGTAGTGGTGGGAGGCAGGAGGGGACGGGTCCCAAGAGTGATGACCACCCCGACGCGCGTTTCACGGATGCTACACGCCGCTTTCTCAAGGGGATGTAAAAGAATGGAAACAGGACCTTCAAATATCCCTGGTAATGGGTCACGTGGTCAAAATTGACCAATGAACGCCGGTTTTGTCGGCGCATGCGCAGTGGAAGCCGCAGGTCCTGCGGCAGCCAAGGCGTCACAGATCCGGACACACACAGGGAGCGACAAGCTCCAGGTGTGTGTCAGAGCTTAAGTGACGCCCCACCGCCGAAGGCACACAGGGGCAAACACCGCGCACGCGCACAGCCGGTCTATTAAATAACAATAGGCCAAGAGAGACACAAGATAGAATGTAAATAAGTATAACGTCTAAGATAGAGTATATGGCGGCACTTTAGAGGAAATCTATACAGAGGTACATGTCATATTTGCATAATCCATGGGGCAAACAAGTACAAAGGTTAACATACATTTAAACATAAGTGCCCTTACGGCAAGCAATAAAGACATGTACACGATTATAGTTGCATGTATATAATGTGAATAACGGCAGCCAAGACATCGTGTTATGATGGTCAATAGTTCATTCTCATGGAGGCCAAGGGATAAGCAGTCTGGTCAGAGTTCCGAAACAATGATAAACGGTTGAACTACTGTGGAAAAATAAGTGAATAATAAAAAAGAAATTAAAACACGAATAAAATAAAAGGACATCACATAGTGACGGGTCAACAAGGAAAATGCTTTATAAAAAAGAGGAAAAACTCATAGACTCATTAAGGCCATAGGGCGCGATGGTATCAAGGGAAACAATCCATCGCGCCTCCATCTGGGCTAGTACTTTTTTATTGTTACCACCGCGGATCCCAAGATGGAGGATGTCAATACCGCGGACCTTGAAAGACGTGGCGTCACAATTGTGATGTTGTTTAAAGTGACGGGGAATCATCTTCAAGTCCGAGGGGTCAGAGATGGATCTGGCTGCGCCAATGTCCCGCACATGCTCCCGTACCCGTATCCTCAATTCCCTGGTTGTCAGGCCAACGTATATCCGGGGCAGCCGCAAGTAGTGTAATATATGACATTGGTGCTGCCACAGGATATGCGCCGGCGTATATCAAATGTTTTGACACCATCGGAGGAGGTAAAGGAGGAGCAGCGCAGGACATTGGCGCAAGCCAGACAATGGCCACAAGGAAAAAAGCCCGGAGTTGGACCACGAGTTCCGAACGGTGATGTTATGGTAGGAATGTAGTGACTCCTAACCAAAAAATCACCGAGATTACGTGAACGTCGAGGAGTCATTGATGGAAAGTCACCCAGAGAGACCGTCAGGGAGGGCTCAGTTTTCAAAACACCCCAATGTTTTGTGATGATGCTTCTCATATTGAACCATTCGTGGTTATACGTAGAAATAAAACGTATTGGTCCATTATCACATGATTGTCTGCTGTTCCTAGTAGTATGTAGGAGATCGCCGCAGGGAGTCCTCCTAGCACGATCGTATCCCTGTCTGATGCATCGAGCACTATAACCACGGGCTCTGAAGCGTTGCCTCAGGTCCGCGGCCTGTGTTTCAAAAATGGTGTCAGAGGAGCAAATCCGCCTCATTCGAAGGAACTGTCCGACCGGGACGGCCCGAATTGTGACTGGATGATGAGCTGATGATGGCTGGATGATGAGCTGATTTGGCGTGTATCAATGAATTGATTCATTGATACACGCCAAATCAGCTCATCATCCAGCCACAATACGGGCCGTCCCGGTCGGACAGTTCCTTCGAATGAGGCGGATTTGCTCCTCTGACACCATTTTTGAAACACAGGCCGCGGACCTGAGGCAATGCTTCAGAGCCCGTGGTTATAGTGCTCGATGCATCAGACAGGGATACGATCGTCAATAAAAAAGTACTAGCCCAGATGGAGGCGCGATGGATTGTTTCCCTTGATACCATCGCGCCCAATGGCCTTAATGAGTCTATGAGTTTTTCCTCTTTTTTATAAAGCATTTTCCTTGTTGACCCGTCACTATGTGATGTCCTTTTATTTTATTCGTGTTTTAATTTCTTTTTTATTATTCACTTATTTTTCCACAGTAGTTCAACCGTTTATCATTGTTTCGGAACTCTGACCAGACTGCTTATCCCTTGGCCTCCATGAGAATGAACTATTGACCATCATAACGCGATGTCTTGGCTGCCGTTATTCACATTATATACATGCAACTATAATCGTGTACATGTCTTTATTGCTTGCCGTAAGGGCACTTATGTTTAAATGTATGTTAACCTTTGTACTTGTTTGCCCCATGGATTATGCAAATATGACATGTACCTCTGTATAGATTTCCTCTAAAGTGCCGCCATATACTCTATCTTAGACGTTATACTTATTTACATTCTATCTTGTGTCTCTCTTGGCCTATTGTTATTTAATAGACCGGCTGTGCGCGTGCGCGGTGTTTGCCCCTGTGTGCCTTCGGCGGTGGGGCGTCACTTAAGCTCTGACACACACCTGGAGCTTGTCGCTCCCTGTGTGTGTCCGGATCTGTGACGCCTTGGCTGCCGCAGGACCTGCGGCTTCCACTGCGCATGCGCCGACGAAACCGGCGTTCATTGGTCAATTTTGACCACGTGACCCATTACCAGGGATATTTGAAGGTCCTGTTTCCATTCTTTTACATCCCCTTGAGAAAGCGGCGTGTAGCATCCGCGAAACGCGCGTCGGGGTGGTCATCACTCTTGGGACCCGTCCCCTCCTGCCTCCCACCACTACCTTGGTAAGCCCTTCATTATATATGGTGTTACGATGTTCCAGAGACTGCTTCTCTGTATGGGTTACCTGTAGGGATATGTTTCTGGTGGTGCTTACTATTACACACTTGTAATATACATGTTGTGAATATACTTACCATCTGGAGGTGTTGTGGTTCCTTCCGTCTGTTTCCATTTTGATTTGCACATTTATATGGATATTTTGTGTGACTTATGTGACACTGTTTAATTATTTAATAAATCATTTGTTACAATTATTACCATTGACTCTTTTGCCCTCCTGATTTACATGTAAATAATTATCTAGAACCACTGTATATAAATGTATATATTGTTGTTATAATATGCCTTAATATACCGGTGTTTCTTAACCTATGTTTTCCTTTATAATACTGAAACAAGTGAATGGACATTATTTTTGCTTGTTTTTCCTACCCTTTTTGAGCATCCTTTTCCAAAAGAGACTGGGACTTTTATGGTTGCTCAATTCCTCATTGTGTTAATGTATATAGTTGTTCATTTACCGTTATGCAACAGTTCAAGAGTGCCTTACCTCCTGTAAAGGAAGAGTTATTTATGCAATGTTTATTGTTCTTTGTTTTGTATTTCAGCCCCGGAGTGCTGAGTTCTACTAGGGGGAATGTGGAGCCCAGCTGCGACTGGATCCATATCTTCCAGAAGGGTGCACTGAAAGAAGATACCACTAGAGGTCATTATGCACCTTTACACACGTTCATCTTATCCCAAAGACCACCAGAGGGAGCTGTTTTAGACATATAAAAGAAGCTGACACAGGAAACATCCAGTTTAGTTCAGTGCAGCCATCTCAGAGAGTGCAGTGATCTCAGAGAGCTCAGTCAGTCTGCAGTGAGGGAAGTGCAGAGCTGAGATTAGGGAGGCTGCAGAGCTATTCAGTTCAAGAAAGCAAGTGGAGTCTAGTAGAGGGTGAAACAGAAGCCACCCCAGCCTAGTCAGAGCTGAATCTAGGAGTGCAACTCAGTGAGAAGCGTGCCGACGCTTAGAGAGCGGTGAAGAGGCAGCCCACCAACTGCCAGTGTGTGATAGCGTGAGGATCCAGGTAGGCCGAAGGCGAGTGGAAAGTTTATGAGACAGTGGAGCCTTAATAGCTCACCTCAGCAAGTATTACCGGACACCGGGGTTCGAGCCTGTAGGGATCTCCACGACCCATTAGGAGAACACCGGAGTTCCTGGAGACTACAAGTCCCAGGAGTACCACAGAGCTGATACGTAGCAGGATCAGGAGGACAGAGTCTAGCCGTGCACGGCAAATAGAGACTGGTACTTCAAGAGAAGATCCAATCACAAAGTCAACCAGGTACAAGACGGAGACTAAGCTAGGCCCAGCTACACGCAGGCCAAGACTTCATTACAAAAAGGCAGAGAACAGGAGGCCACACACCTACCAAGTGGAGGAATCTGGATGTGCACCCTTCACCCTACAGCGCTCCGGGAAGTGCCTGCAACATCTTCAGTAAAGGTACTAAAGTGACTTATGTGTGTGTCTCCCTTATTACTCCTGTCTGCTGGGTCCCGTCTGTCCTGCACCCCCCTACACATCCATCTGCCCTGGAGGAGAACTCAGCCTTACTTGTGGAAGGCTTAACATCTAGCTGCACAATATTAACCCTCCAGTGGATCTGCATAGCAGCGCTGGTCATCCTGACCAGATACCACAAGTGGCGTCACGAATTCCCATATCATCATTCATGTCACCTGTAAATATCCCACATTACAGTGAGCGCCCAGGGCACGGACCGAGCTGTGCTACCCGTGACATTCCCCATAGACATCAACGGGCTCGGTACCGAGTACCCCAAAGCTCTGGCTGTGCGACTCACATCCATAGATCCCCCATAACAGTGCGTCATCCATAGATCCCCCATAACAGTGCGTCATCCACAGATCCCCCATAATAGTGCGTCATTCACAGATCCCTATGACAGTGATTCACTGTGGAGACATCACACTGTGCGAGGGGAATGTGGGAACATCATATTGTGTGTGTGGGGGGGCATAAGCATCATACTTTGCAGGAGGGGGCTGTAGAGGCATCATACTGTGATGAGAGCTGTGGGCACCATACTGTGTATGGGCAGGCAATGTGGGGGCTTCAGTCTGTGTGGGGGGGCAGTAAGCATCATATTATGTGGGGGGGCAGTGTGCATCACACTTTGTGTGTGGGGGGCTGTGGGCATCATACTGTGTGTGTGTGGGGGCAGTGTGCATCATACTGTGATGAGGGCTGTGGGCACCATACTGTGTATGGGCAGGCAATGTGGGGGGCTTCAGTCTGTGTGTGGGGGCCGTGTGCATCATACTGTGTGCTGAGGGGCAATGTGTAGGCATCATAATTTGTGTTAGAGGACAAGGGGGGTAACATACTGTGTGTGCTGGACTGTGGGCGACATCATACTTTGTGTGGGGGCATTGCGGGCTTGACTGTGTAGTGGGGGACTGTGGGGCCATGGTAGCGGTATCCTACTGTGTGGGAACACTAATGGGCTTCAATAAGGGAATAATAGTGTGGGCACACATGAAGGACGGGGTGAGGTTAGGGTACTGGCTTAGCGTAAGGTAAAAATTCATTGCGCTACGTGGTATACGTCCCTCTTTTCTAACTTACAAAGTTATGAGGAAACATTATAGGGGCACAGTGGCAGGCACTATTGTGTGAGGTGGGCAGTGAGTGGGCACAGACGCTCTCTCCCTGAGAGCGGGGTTGTACCTGTTTTTGATTTTTGTCTATGGCACAGTATGGATTTTATACAGGAGACCCCGTATACGGTGCAGTAATAATGTGCCATATACTCAGTAATTATCTGCCCGTTCTGTGTACGCAGCCCCGTCACCGCGCAGCAGCTTTTTGCGCTCGCCCTTTCATCGCAGATCTTTGAAGACAAATATAATCCTGCGAGTTTATTGCTCATTAATCTTCTGTTGGCGAAACCAAGAAATGCAATTATCGCCCGACGTCGCCTCCGACACCTGCCTTCCAGCGTCACTTGATATCGAAGAAAAATAAATCAATTTGGATGGAACAAAAGAAAAGCAAAAAAAATGTTTCTCAAGGATTAAAGATCGATAGATAAAGAAATTCTCTTTAATATTTTGCTTTTTATGATATTTTTTCCTTTAGATCTGCAAGGAAGATTATAAGAGCAGCGTGAAAAAGCCGACGGCGCAGAGTCCTCTGCTGACACTCGCTGCATTCACTCCTGAGGCCGGGGTCACACTGGCGACAAAATCAGACGAGTGCAATGCAATGAAATATCGCACTGCACTCGGACCAATGTTTATCTATGGAGCAGCTCCCAGCAGCCGATTTTTTCTCGGCCGTTTTCCTCGGACCGAGACAATCGCAGCATGCTGCCACTGTCACCGATTATCGGGCAAGAATCACCAATGCAAGTCTATGGGTGCGATGAAAAATCAGATTACAAACGGACCGCACGTGTGACTTGCGATTAAATCGCACCGGTGTCCTTTAGAAAAGCCGGCAATTCATCCCCGGCTATACTGTAAAATCACACTGACAGGTTTAATAAAGAATAGAAAGAATAGATATATACACATAGAATACATATATATATATATACATGTCATTGTGACACATATATATATATTTATAGTTCATACACTTCTACATAGTATAATAGCCGCTAATTCAATTGCCAGCTTCTGTAAAATTACAGACCCGACATGAAAGGACACATGGTTTACATACAGTTAACCATGTAATTTAATGTAGTTTGATATATGGTTTTCAATGACAATTACATGAGTGTATGTGTGCAAAATTTCATACATGTAGGGGTTAATTAAAGGTGTAAATTCGTTGAAAAAAATGCGTGGGCTCCCGTGGTATTTTCTCCACCAGACAGGGAAAGCCAGCGACTGAAGACAGATATTAGTAGCCCTGAGAGGGACCATTTTTTTGTGCCCCCCCTGGCTACTAACATCTGGCCCCAGCCACCCCAGAAATGGCACATCTATGATTAGATGCGCCTTTTCTGGCACGTGTAGTGATACTATGAATTCTTTACTGTAAGAGCAGTGATACTATGGATTCTTTACAGTAAGAGCAGTGAGATTATGGATTCTTTACTGTAAGAGCAGTGAGATTATGTATTCTTTACTGTAAGAGCAGTGATACTATGGATTCTTTACTGTAAGAGCAGTGAGATAATGGATTCTTTACTGTAAGAGCAGTGAGATTATGGAATCTTTACTGTAAGAGCAGTGAGATTATGGATTCTTTACTGGAAAAGCAGTGACACTATGGATTCTTTACAGTAAGAGCAGTAATACTATGGGTTCTTTACTGTAAGAGCAGTGAGATTATGGAATCTTTACTGGAAAAGCAGTGACACTATGGATTCTTTACAGTAAGAGCAGTGATACTATGGATTCTTTACTGTAAGAGCAGTGAGATTATGGAATCTTTACTGTAAGAGCAGTGAGATTATGGAGCGCTCTGTCACATGATGTTATAATGAATGATTCACTACAAAAATTAAAAACGGACCTGGACGCCTTTCTTGAAAAATATATTACAGGATCTGTGATGTTGATCCAGGGAACTTGTCTGATTGCCGTATTTTTCTTTCTCTGGATCAAGATATTAGTATATAGGTTGAACTCGATGGATTTATGTCTACACTCAATCTTCAAAACTATGAAACAACGAAACACCAAGAACATCTTTTGAAAACGTATAGTGCTGTTTTGGGGAGAAAGTGGCAATATTTTCCTGGACAACTTCTTTAACACTAAGGCCGGGATCACACTTGTGAGAAACTGGCATCAACACCCGGCGCTGCTGCCGGCACTCGGACCGGAGCGTGCGGCTGGTGTTGATGCCAGAGACTCGCATGAAAATCCTGCGAGTTTCTCGCAAGTGTGATCCCGGCCTAAGAGATAGAATGGATTAACTTCCATTCACACGTTACAGAAATTTTAAATAGGATATTTAGATGGATAGATACCGTAATAGATATTCTGTACACAGAGATAATTCCCCTAGGAAAAAAAACACACACTTCTACTTTTTTAAATATTCAAGTTTATTAATCATTTCGAGACGTTCAATAGTAAAATGAATAATCAAAAAATACATATTGAAAATAATTATGCACAAAGTGTATACTTTTACATAGGGGGCAGTATTATAGTAGTTATATTCTTGTACATAGGGGCAGTATTATAGTAGTTATATTCTTCTACATAGGGGCAGTATTATAGTAGTTATATTCTTCTACATAGGGGCAGTATTATAGTAGTTATATTCTTCTACATAGGGGCAGTATTATAGTAGTTATATTCTTGTACATAGGGGCAGTATTATAGTAGTTATATTCTTGTATATAGGGTCAGTATTATAGTAGTTATAGTCTTGTACATAGGGGCAGTATTATAGTAGTTATATTCTTGTACATAGGGAGCAGTATTATAGTAGTTATATTCTTGTATATAGGGTCAGTATTATAGTAGTTATATTCTTGTACATAGGGGCAGTATTATAGTAGTTATATTCTTGTACATAGGGAGCAGTATTATAGTAGTTATATTGTTGTACATAGGGGCAATTTTTATTGTAAAAACCAAACAAATACAAATAAATATAACGACATTCCTCCAGTAATACAAAACTAAATTCACTTGGATTGTACATACATTCATTACATATCCGGATTATACATATAAAATTAACTTAAAGAGTCCATACACCTGGTTGGAAAAAAAAAAAACATCATATTTCAACCCAGTGACACATCCTTCCATAACTTAACATTTCCTAATTTTCCTAATGATTTTATCTATCTGGGTTCGGACATTGTGTGGTTGACAGTGTCACAGATCTGAGTCGGAGTTATTGTGGTCACCACCGGTCTCCATTTCAGACTCTACCCGAGAGCCCTCAGGTAATGGCTTCCGCTTTGGCGGAGGACAGTCCTCTACGTCCCTATCAAACTCTGCGTCAATTCTTCTAAGGTCATCCTCAAAATCACCGTCAGACTCAGACAGAACGTCAAACCTATTAGATAAGACCATTACACCTGCAGAACTCTGGACCTTCTTCCTGGCTCCTTGGCCAGTGTCATACTCCTTCTCAGGTTTACGGGAGTTCTTGTCCTTTTTCTTCCTTTTAGTCTGATTTTTGCTATTCCCTTCAGACACAGATGGTAGTACTGAAGTAATGCCTTCCTGTGACTGCTGCCCCTGAGGGACAACCTCCATACTTCCCTGTGCACCCTCTGAACCCTGCTGCTCTGGTGTCACCTGAGTAGACCCCTGGTGGGCCTCCGGTCTGGCCAGTAATTCCCCTGACAGTAAAGCTGCCTCCTCCAGAATCTCTGCCCCTGCCACCAAATCCTCATCAGGATAGTCCTTACAGATATTGTGCCAGGCGTCAGGACAGTCCCTGTGAGGGTGACCGATCTTCCCACAAAGGTTGCACCTGATGTTCTGGCAGTCTGCAGCCACATGGCCGACCTCCCCACACAGGTTGCACTTCACCACAGTACACGTATTTGCCAGGTGACCTGCCTTGCCACATTTGAAGCACTTACGAGGCTCCCCAGGATAGAAACACACACCCCTCTCCCTCCCAATAAAGAAGGAGTTGGGTAAGTGGGCAGTGATATTATCGCATTGGCGCAGTTTCACCAAAACCCTCCACCCTCCCGTCCAGATACCATCATTGTCTCTGCTTTTGGTGAGTTCAGAGACCAGGTCACAATGCCTCCGGAGCCACACCACAATGTCCTGCGGGGGAACAGACTCATTCCAGAAGATGAGATTTACCGTAACGGTATCTGGCTTAGAGATAGGAATAAAGCTGAACTTACTCCAGCCCTCAGAGTCTCTAAACTTGGGGAAATTAGACCAGAACCTGTCCAGGTCAGTCATGAGCTTAAAACTGACGTCATAGCCCTGCCTGTCTGGAAGATTAATCACCGCCAAGATGCTAACTGGCGCAAACCCCATCTGGCGACACAAGAGCTCCCTGACCACAAACCTCCTATCTGGCAGATCCTCCTTGGCAGCTCTGTGCTGGAAACGCACGACGTTTCTCCGTTTAAACGCCTGGCTGGTATAATTGGCACCAGAGGTGAAATACGGGCGCACCACGACTCCAGGCATTACTGGGGGGAACCTGCGGGGTCACACTAGGCTGACTGACGGGGTGAGGGTCAGCAGCAGGGGGGGCTGCTACACCTTGTGTGCTCGGAATTAAAGGGGGGAAATCACAGACATTGTCATGTACATTGTTATCATCAATGTCACTATCAGACTGCGCAGCGTCCACCAAAGATACTGTGCTCCCCCAAACCCCCGACCCCTCAGATACAGCGCGGTTATCCCCAGCATCAGAGCCCTGCTGGGCACCATCAGGAACTACCGGCACATGTCCACTACCTAACTGTGGTGCTTGGCATTCTGAGACTTGTAGTCCCTCTGCTGAAATATGTCCATGCTGCTGCTTGGAATCTGCTGCAGGCTGGTTGTGCTGGGCATTCTGAGACTTGTTGTACCTCTACTGGAATGTGCCCTTCATGCTGCTGCTTGGAATCAGCTGCAGGCTGTTGTGCTGGGCATTCTGTGACTTGTTGTACCTCTGCTGGAATCTGCACAACATGCTTCTGCTTTGGATCTGCCGCAAGCAGTTTTGCTGGGCATTCTGAGACTTGTGGTACCTCTGCTGGGGTCTGCACTACAGGCTGCTGCTGGTGCAGCATTTGCCCCTTTTGGAAGCAGAAACTTGCAGGCTGCAGCACTGGCCGCACCTGCTTCTGGGGTCCACCTGGGACAATGTCTGACCTGGAACCTGCAGAGTTCTGCTTCTGTGACTTAAACAGTTCCTGGTTCCTATAAGTCTCTGCCAGGGGCCCCATCCTCTCTAGGACGCAGTCCATGTCCCTCACCACTTTTGCCAGCAATACACCCAGTGTGTTCAGAGCCTCGTCATAAAAGTCGTGATTCCCAGGATTAGCAGCCTTTAGCTTATAACCACAGTCTATCTGCATCTGCAGCGAGTCTTTCTGCTGCCGTAACTCACCGAACTTCTTGACTAGTCCTGGGATCTCCTCTGCGAGCTGAAGCTCAGGTGCATGCGGCGTCTCCTCCTGGGATCCTGCATTCAGCGATGTCCCCGGCTGCTTGAACCCAGACGTCCCCTTAATTTTCACCACCGCTGGTTTCGTGGCTCCAGGCTCCAAAGCACTTTTACTGCTGCCACCTGACTGCGACCTTGCGCGTCCAGAGCTCGCCATGCTGGTCACCACATGTTTCTGCTGCAAGTTTTCCTGGAGCGTCTGTCTCTCCAGTGAGGTTCTCCTCTGCCTGCTGGAAGTCAGCTGCACACCTGAGGCCGCTGATGGCATCTCCTGAGCTGCAGGCTGCTTTCCTCCATTCAGCTTCTCACCAGGAGATTTCTTCTGGATTTCTCCTAATTGCACTTCACTTTGCTTGCCTTGGCTGGCCGACTGCTTAACTGCAACTTTCTTACATACAATGGCTTTTCCTTGTTCCATTACTTTACTCACTTTCACAGCTTCATCCTTCTTGTTGCTGCTACTTCCATTCGGAGCTATCTTTCCATCAGAAATCACTTTAGGATTTACATCTGCATTAGAAACAGCTTGGGCGCTTCTTCCTGTAACGGGTCTGGTAGGTGAAACCACTGAGCTTTATTATACAAGACAGTATACTTGTAAGAGAGCAGGTGGCGCCCGGGGAATACGGACAGGAATTCACGGGAAGTGACCAGGGCAGTCTCTGGGTAGGCAGGTTGTCACGGCAAGTGACCAGGGCAGTCTCTGGGTAGGCAGGTTGTCACGGCAAATGACCGGGGCAGTCTCTGGGTAGGCAGGTTGTCACAGCAAGTGACCAGGGCAGTCTCTGGGCAGGCAGGTTGTCACAGCAAGTGACCGGGCAGTCTCTGGGCAGGCAGGTTGTCACAGCAAGTGACCAGGGCAGTCTCTGGACAGGCAGGTTGTCACAGCAAGTGACCAGGGCAGTCTCTGGACAGGCAGGTTGTCACAGTAAGTGACCAGGACAGTTTCTGAATAGACAGGCTTATACGACCTGAGATGTTGGAGCCTCCTGGTAGGCTGCAGTCTGATGGCAGATGATCGCTCCCAAGCGAGCAGGCAGGAATCTCTGGAGTAGCCGGTGATCACTGCTGGAGATGTCCGAACCTTCGGATAGAGCTGCAGTCGGATGGCAGATGATCGCTCCCAAGTGAGCAGGCAAGAGTCTCTGTAATCGCCGGGGATCACTGCAGGTGATGTCCGAACCTCCGGGGAGGGCTGCAGTCAGATGGCAGACAGCAAACAGACGGGTAACAGGCAGGCAACTGGAAACAGGAGCTGAGGGCTGAAGCAGAGTTATACAGTGCAACAACAACATTGCTCGGGCACCTCCATTAAGGAGGAAGCCCTTAATATAGGGTGGAGTCCTCCGGCATTGGCCGGAGACTAATTTGGAAAATGCGCGCGGCTCCTTTAAGAGCGGGGGGAGGGCGCGGGCGCGCGCCCTAATCCAGCAGCAGGGAAGGAGCGCGCGGGCCCAGCAGGGCGGAATGAGGACGCCGAGGATGCTGGGGGTGCTGAGGACGCTGAGGACGCTGGGGGCGCTGAGGACGCAGAGCGCTGGTAAGGGGAACGGCGTCCCTGCCTGGCAGAGGGCCGGGACGCCGATGCTACACTTCCCAGTGTAGGCTTAGAAGCCTGGGCCTTGCTTGGGGAGTTTCCCCGCCCAGGGTGGCCCCTCCCTGGGCTTGCTCCAGACATCAGGAGAGCTACAAACACACAACCTCTCAGCTAGGAGGCAGTATTATAGTAGTTATATTCTTGTACATAGGGGCAGTGCTATAGTAGTTACATTCTTGTACATAGGAGCAGTATTATAGTAGTTATATTCTTGTACATAAGAGCAGTATTATAGTAGTTATATTCTTGTACATAGGGGCAGTATTATAGTAGTTATATTCCTGTACATAAGAGCAGTATTATAGTAGTTATATTCTTGTACATAGGGGCAGTATTATAGTAGTTATATTCCTGTACATAGGGGCAGTATTATAGTAGTTATATTCTTGTACATAAGAGCAGTATTATAGTAGTTATATTCTTGTACATAGGGGCAGTATTATAGTAGTTGTATTCTTGTACATAGGAGCAGTATTATAGTAGTTATATTCTTGTACATAAGAGCAGTATTATAGCAGTTATATTCTTGTACATAGGGGCAGTATTATAGTAGTTATATTCTTGTACATAGGGGCAGTATTATAGTAGTTATATTCTTGTACATAGGGGGCAGTATTATAGTAGTTATATACTTGTACATAGGGGCAGTATTATAGTAGTTATACTCTTGTACATAGGAGCAGTATTATAGTAGTTATATTCTTGTACATAGGAGCAGTATTATAGTAGTTATATTCTTGTACATGGAAGCAGTATTATAGTAGTTATATTGTTGTACATAGGGAGCAGTATTATAGTAGTTATATTCTTGTACATAGGAGCAGTATTATAGTAGTTATATTCTTGTACATAGGAGCAGTATTATAGTAGTTATATTCTTGTACATAGGGGGCAGTATTATAGTAGTTATATACTTGTACATAGGGGCAGTATTATAGTAGTTATACTCTTGTACATAGGAGCAGTATTATAGTAGTTATATTCTTGTACATAGGGCAGTATTATAGTAGTTATATTCTTGTACATAGGGGCAGTATTATAGTAGTTATATTCTTGTACATAGGGAGCAGTATTACAGTAGTTATATTCTTGTACATGGGAGCAGTATTATAGTAGTTATATACTTGTACATAGAGGCAGTATTATAGTAGTTATATTCTTGTACATAGGAGCAGTATTATAGTAGTTATATTCTTGTACATAGGAGCAGTATTATAGTAGTTATATTCTTGTACATAGGGAGCAGTATTATAGTAGTTATATTCTTGTACATGGGAGCAGTATTATAGTAGTTATATTCTTGTACATAGGGAGCAGTATTATAGTAGTTATATTCTTGTACATAGGAGCAGTATTATAGTAGTTATATTCTTGTACATAGGAGCAGTATTATAGTAGTTATATTCTTGTACATAGGGGCAGTATTATAGTAGTTATATTCTTGTACATTTAGGCAGTATTATAGTGTTATCATAGTGTCGCTTTCCTTTTTCCTATATTTTGGTGAGCTGACTGTACAGTCATGGCCAAAAGTTTTGAGAATGACACAAATATTAATTTTTACAAAGTCTACTGCTTCACTTTTTCTAATGGCAATTTGCATATACTCCAGAATGTTATAAAGAGTGATCAGCTTAACAACAATTACTTGCAAAGTCAATATTTGGCTAGAAAATAAACTTTATCCCCCAAAACACATTTCAACATCATTGCAGCCCTGCCTTAAAAGGACCAGCTAACCTCTTTTCAGTGATTGCGCCATTAACACAGGTGTGGGTGTTGATGAGGACATGGCTGGAGATCAATCTGTCATGATTAAGTAAGAATGACACCACTGGACACTTTAAAAGGAGGCTGGTGCTTGGCATCATTGTTTCTCTTCTGTTAACCATGGTTATCTCTAAAGAAACACGTGCAGTCATCATTGCAATGCACAAAAATGGCCTAACAGGGAAGAGTATCGCAGCTAGAAAGATTGCACCTCAGTCAACAATCTATCGCATCATCAAGAACTTCAAGGAGAGAGGTTCCATTGTTGCCAAAAAGGCTCCAGGGCGCCCAAGAAAGACCAGCAAGCGCCAGGACCGTCTCTTAAAAGTGTTTCAGCTGCGGGATCGGGCTACCAGCAGTGCAGAGCTTGCTCAGGAATGGCAGCAGGCAGGTGTGAGTGCATCTGCACGCACTGTGAGGCGGAGACTCTTGGAGCAAGGCCTGGTCTCAAGGAGGGCAGCAAAGAAGCCACTTCTCTCCAGAAAAAAACATCATGGACAGACTGATATTCTGCAAAAGGTACAGGCAGTGGACTGCTGAGGACTGGGGTAAAGTTATTTTCTCTGATGAATCCCCTTTTCGATTGTTTGGGACATCAGGAAAACGCCTCATTCGGAGAAGACAAGGTGAGCGCTACCACCAGTCTTGTCTCATGCCAACTGTTAAGCATCCTGAAACCATTCATATGTGGGGTTGCTTCTCAGCCAAGGGAATCGGCTCTCTCACAGTCTTGCTTAAAAACACAGTCATGAATAAAGAATGGTACCAGAATGTCCTCCAAGAGCAACTTCTCCAAACCCTCCAAGAGCAGTTTGGCGATCAACAATGTCTTTTCCAGCATGATGGAGCACCTTGCCATAAAGCAAAGGTGATAACTAAATGGCTCAGGGAACAAAACATAGAGATTTTGGGTCCATGGCCTGGAAACTCCCCAGATCTTAATTCCATTGAGAACTTGTGGTCAATCATCAAGAGACGGGTGGACAAACAAAAACCTAAAAATTCTGACAAAATGAAAGCATTGATTGTGCAAGAATGGACTGCTATCAGTCAGGATTTGGTCCAGAAGTTGATTGAGAGCATGCCAGGGAGAATTGCAGAGGTCCTGAAGAAGAAGGGTCAACACTGCAAATATTGACTTGCTGCATTAACTCATTCTAACTGTCAATATAAGCTTTTGTTACTCATATGTTTGCAATTATTATATTTCTGTCTGTGATAAAAACATCTGTCAAACACACATAAAAACCAGAGGGCAGCAGATCATGTGAAAATATAATATTTGTGTCATTCTCAAAACTTTTGGCCATGACTGTAGAATATGTCGGAGTCCTTCCACACATGATATATAAGATTACTGCTTGTGCGTATAATTGATCACACTCCTGACTTGCTGTATACATGTTGCTTTTTTCTTCTTGTCAAGGACATATCACGTCGTCGTGTCACAGACTCTGATAAATCAATGAGACCTTTTGTATCTTTCGTCACTTATCTGACATCTATTCAATAAAGTTCTCTCATTACTTCTATCACCGGTTGCTCTTTTCCTTATGAATTATTTACATAAATGTCGTATTATCTTCAGTTTTCTGACCTCCATTATGAGCCGCTGATCGTGATGTTGTGGTCTTGGACAGTTTCTGCGGATTCATTATTTATACCGCAATATACTCTACAATTTGTGCTTCTTGATTTTGGCCATTTACAATCTTATGACATCTCTGGAGGAACTTTCATAGTCTCACAAGTGACTGTTGGAGGTAAAAAGACGACCTGCTCAGCCGATTGCTGTGGTTTCCTTGAGGTCCTGAACTTCAGCAGTGAAACGCCACAAGATGCCTAAAAAAAGTACCGCAAAACAGTGATGAAATAATATTAACATCTTCCTGTCCAGCCATTTAGACTCCAAATTTATTGCAAGTGACGCCACTGTTAAAGAGACAGTTGCCTTATTTTGGCATAGGGAAGATGAAAGTAAAGATTCATTTACTTATTTTCCATTTATGTTAATATTTTTGTTTAATTTCCAAAATTTGTTTCCTTTAAATTAACGTGGAAACATAGCATTTTACAGCTACTTTGTCATGAGCCAGGTTAATAATTTTATACAGTGGGTACAAAAAGTATTCAGACCCCTTTAAATTTTTCACTCTTTGTTTCATTGCAGCCATTTGGGAAATTCAAAAAAGTTCATTTTTTTCTCATTAACCCCTTTCTGACATCAGACGTACTATCCCGTCTAGGTGACCCGGGGGGAGCGCAGCTGATCGCGGCCGGGTGTCAGCTGATTATCACATCTGACACCCAGCACTATGTGCCAGAAGCGCTCCCGACTAGGGTTGAGCATTCCGATACCGAAACCCGGTTCCGATACCTGAAATCCAATGTAAGTCTATGGGAACAAAATATCGGAATATTTTTAATTCCGATATTTTGTTCCCATAGACTTACATTGGATTTCAGGTATCGGAACCGGGTTTCGGTATCGGAATGCTCAACCCTACTCCCGACACATTAACCCCTGGCACACTGCGATTAAACATGATCGCAGTGTTCCAGCGGAACAGGGAAGCATCGCGCAGGGAGGGGGCTCCATGCATGCTCCCCTGAGACCCTTAGAGCAGTGCAATGTGATTGCGCTGTTCCGAGGGCCTCCTCCCTGCAGGACCCCAATAAAAATACACATATTTAGTATCGCCACGTCAACCCCTTAAAAAAAAATAGAAACAAGGCAAAAAACTGGTTTATCATCATACCGCCGAACAAAAAGTGGAATAACACGCGATCAAAAAGACGGATATAAATAAACATGGTACCGCTGAAAACGTCATCTTGTCCCGCAAAAAACGAGCCGCCATACAGCATCATCAGCGAAAAAATAAAAAAAGTTATAGCTCGCAGAATAAAGCGATGCAAAAATAATTATTTTTATATAAAATTGTTTTTATTGTATAAAAGTGCCAAAACATAAAAAAATGATATAAATGAGGTATCGCCATAATCGTACTGACCCGAAGAATAAAACAGCTTTATCAATTTTACCACACGCGGAACTGTATAAAGGAAATTCCTGAATTGCTGTTTTTTTTTCATTCTGCATCCCAAAATTTGCACTAAAAAGCGATCAAAAAATGTCATGTGCCCAAACATGGTACCAATAAAAACATCAGCTCGTCCCGCAAAAAATAAGACCTCACATGACTCTGTGGGCCAAAATACAGAAAAATTAAGCTCTCAAAATGTGATGCAAAAACTATTTTTTACAATAAAAAGCGTCTTGTAGCGTGTGACAGCTGCCAATCATAAAAACCCGCTATAAATAGTAAATCAAACCCCCCTTTATCAACCTCTTAGTTAGGGAAAAGCAATAAAATTTAAAAAAATGTATTTATTTCCATTTTCCTATTAGGGTTAGGGCTAGGGTTGGGATTAGGGTTAGAGTTGGGATTAGGGTTAGGGGTGTGTTGGGGTTAGGTTTGTGGTTAGGGTTGGGACTAGGGTTAGGGGTGTGTTGCAGTTAGGGTTGGAGGTAGAATTGGGGGGTTTCCACTGTTTACGCACATCAGCGACTCTCCAAACGCGACATGGCGTCCGATCTCAATTCCAGCCAATTTTGCGTTGAAAAAGTCAAACGGCGCTCCTTCCCTTCCGTGCTCTGCCGTGCGCCGAAACAGTGGTTTCCCCCCACATATGGGGTATCAGGGTTCTCAGGACAAATTGCACAATAATTTTTGTGGTCCAATTTCTCCTGTTACCCTTGGGAAAATAAAAAAATTGGACCTGAAATAATTTTTTTTGTGAAAAAAAGTTATATGTTCATTTTTTTTAACAATTCAAAAAATTCCAGTGAAGCACCAGAAGGATTAATAAACTACTTGAATGTGGTTTTGAGCACCTTGAGGGGTGCAGTTTTTAGAATTGTGTCACTTTTGGGTATTTTCTATCAAGTAGACCCCTCAAAGTGACTTCAAATGTGATGTGGTCCCCCGCCAAAAAATGGTGTAAAAATGAGAAATCGCTCGTTAACTTTTAACCCTTATAACTTCATAACAAAAAAAAATTTTGGTTCCAAAATTGTGCTGATGTAAAGTAGACATGTGGAAAATGTTACTTAAGTACTTTGTGTGTAATATCTCTGTGATTTATGGGCATGAAAATTCAAAGTTGAAAAATTGCGAAATTTTCAAATTTTCGTTTTTTTCACAAATAAACGCAAGTTATATCAACAAATTTTTACCACTAACATAAAGTACAATATGTCACGAGAAAACAATGTTAGGATTGACAGGATCCATGAAAGTGTTCCAGAGTTATAACCTCATAAAGGGACAGTGGTCAGAATTGTAAATATTGGCCCGGTCATTAACGTGCAAACCACCCTTGGGGGTAAAGGGGTTAATGTACACTCTGCTCCACATCTTGACTGAAAAAAAAATGTAGAAATTTTTGCAAATTTATTAAAAAAGAAAAACTGAAATATCACATGGTCATAAGTATTCAGCCCCTTTGCTCAGACACTATTTACGTCACATGCTGTCCATTTCCTTGTGATCCTCCTTGAGATGGTTCTACTCCTTCATTGGAGTCCAGCTGTGTGTAATTAAACTGTGTCTCTGAGCACTGAACACCTTGTACTTCTGTGTCTTGCTCAGTGGTGGTCGGGCTCAGCCTCCTCACCTCGGCCGTGTCTCTGAGCATGACCCTTGTACTTCTGTGTCTTGCTCAGTGGTGGTCGGGCTCAGCCTCCTCACCTCGGCCGTGTCTCTGAGCACTGAACACCTTGTACTTCTGGGTCTTGCTCAGTGGTGGTCGGGCTCAGCCTCCTCACCTCGGCCATGTCTCTGAGCACTGAACACCTTGGACTTCTGGTCTGCTTAGTGGTGGTCGGGCTCAGCCTCCTCACCTCGGCCTGTCTCTGAGGCACCTTGTACTTCTGTGTCTGCTTAGTGGTGGTCGGGCTCAGCCTCCTCACCTCGGCTGTCTCTGAGCACTACACTTGTACTTCTGTGTCTTGCTCAGTGGTGGTCGGCTCAGCCTCCTCACCTCGGCCGAGTCTCTGAGCACTGAACACCTTGTACTTCTGGCTTGCTCAGTGGTGGTCGGCTCAGCCTCCTCACCTCGGCCAGTCTCTGAGCACTGAACACCTTGCACTTCTGTGTCTGCTCAGTGGTGGTCGGGCTCAGCCTCCTCACCTCGGCCATGTCTCTGAGCACCTTGTACTTCTGTGTCTGCTTAGTGGTGGTCGGGCTCAGCCTCCTCACCTCGGCCGTGTCTCTGAGCACCTTGTACTTCTGTGTCTTGCTCAGTGGTGGTCGGGCTCAGCCTCCTCACCTCGGCCGTGTCCTGAGCACTGAACACCTTGCACTTCTGTGTCTGCTTAGTGGTGGTCGGGCTCAGCCTCCTCACCTCGGCCGTGTCTCTGAGCACTGAACACTTGCACTTCTGTGTCTGCTTAGTGGTGGTCGGGCTCAGCCTCCTCACCTCGGCCGTGTCTCTGAGCACCTTGTACTTCTGTGTCTTGCTCAGTGGTGGTCGGGCTCAGCCTCCTCACCTCGGCCGTGTCTCTGAGCACCTTGTACTTCGTGTGTCTTGCTCAGTAGTGGTCGGGCTCAGCCTCCTCACCTCGGCCGTGTCTCTGAGCACTGACACCTTGTATTCTGTGTCTTCCTCAGTGGTGGTCGGGCTCAGCCTCCTCACCTCGGCCTGTCTCTGAGCACTGAGCACCTTGTATTTGGGGTCTTGCTCAGTGGTGGTCGGGCTCAGCCTCCTCACCTCGGCCGTGTCTCTGAGCACTGAGCACCTTGTACTTTGTGTCTTGCTCAGTGGTGGTCGGGCTCAGCCTCCTCACCTTCGGCCGTGTCTCTGAGCACTGAACACCTTGTATTTGTGTGTCTTGCTCAGTGGTGGTCGGGCTCAGCCTCCTCACCTCGGCTGTGTCTCTGAGCACTGAACACCTTGTACTTCTGTGTCTTGCTCAGTGGTGGTCGGGCTCAGCCTCCTCACCTTGGCCGTGTCTCTGAGCAATGAACACCTTGTACTTCTGTATCTTGCTCAGTGGTGGTCGGGCTCAGCCTCCTCACCTCGGCCGTGTCTCTGAGCACTGAACACCTTGTATTTGTGTGTCTTGCTCAGTGGTGGTCGGGCTCAGCCTCCTCACCTCGGCCGTGTCTCTGAGCACTGAACACCTTGTACTTCTGTGTCTTGCTCAGTGGTGGTCGGGCTCAGCCTCCTCACCTTGGCCGTGTCTCTGAGCAGTGAACACCTTGTACATCTGTGTCTTTCTCAGTGGTGGTCGGGCTCAGCCTCCTCACCTCGGCCGTGTCTCTGAGCACCTTGTACTTCTGTGTCTTGCTCAGTGGTGGTCGGGCTCAGCCTCCTCACCTCGGCCGTGTCTCTGAGCACTGAACACCTTATACTTCTTTGTCTTGCTCAGTGGTGGTCGGGCTCAGCCTCCTCACCTCGGCCGTGTCTCTGAGCATGAACACCTTGCACTTCTGTGTCTTGCTCAGTGGTGGTCGGGCTCAGCCTCCTCACCTCGGCCGTGTCTCTGAGCACTGAACACCTTGACTTCTGTGTCTTGCTCAGTGGTGGTCGGGCTCAGCCTCCTCACCTCGGCCGTGTCTCTGAGCACTGAACACCTTGTACTTCTGTGTCTGCTCAGTGGTGGTCGGGCTCAGCCTCCTCACCTCGGCCGTGTCTCTGAGCACTGAACACCTTGCACTTCTGTGTCTGCTCAGTGGTGGTCGGGCTCAACCTCCTCACCTCGGCCGTGTCTCTGAGCACCTTGTACTTCTGTGTCTTGCTCAGTGGTGGTCGGGCTCAGCCTCCTCACCTCGGCTGTTCTCTGAGCACTGAGCACCTTGTACTTTGAGTCTTCCTCAGTGGTGGTCGGGCTCAGCCTCCTCACCTCGGCCATGTCTCTGAGCACTGAACACCTTGTATTTGTGTGTCTTGCTCAGTGGTGGTCGGGCTCGGCCTCCTCACCTCGGCCGTGTCTCTGAGCACTGAGCACCTTGTACTTGTGTGTCTTGCTCAGTGGTGGTCGGGCTCGGCCTCCTCACCTCGGCCGTGTCTCTGAGCACTGAGCACCTTGAACTTGTGTGTCTTGCTCAGTGGTGGTCGGGCTCAGCCTCCTCACCCTTGGCCGTGTCTCTGAGCACTGAACACCTTGTATTTGTGTGTCTTGCTCAGTGGTGGTCGGCTCAGCCTCCTCACCTCGGCCGTGTCTCTGAGCACTGAACACCTTGTATTTGTGTCTTGCTCAGTGGTGGTCGGGCTCGGCCTCCTCACCTCGGCCTGTGTCTCTGAGCACTGACACCTTGTACTTCTGTGTCTGCTCAGTGGTGGTCGGGCTCAGCCTCCTCACCTCGGCCATGTCTCTGAGCACTGAACACCTTGTACATCTGTGTGTTGCTCAGTGGTGGTCGGGCTCAGCCTCCTCACCTCGGCCGTGTCTCTGAGCACCTTGTACTTCTGTGTCTTGCTCAGTGGTGGTCGGGCTCAGCCTCCTCACCTCGGCCGTGTCTCTGAGCACTGAACACCTTGTATTCTGTGTCTTGCTCAGTGGTGGTCGGGCTCAGCCTCCTCACCTCGGCCGTGTCTCTGAGCACTGACACCTTGTACTTCTGTGTCTTGCTCAGTGGTGGTCGGGCTCAGCCTCCTCACCTCGGCCGTGTCTCTGAGCACTGAACACCTTGACTTCTGTGTCTTGCTCAGTGGTGGTCGGGCTCAGCCTCCTCACCTCGGCCGTGTCTCTGAGCACTGAACACCTTGTACTTCTGTGTCTTGCTCAGTGGTGGTCGGGCTCAGCCTCCTCACCTCGGCCGTGTCTCTGAGACGACACCTTGCACTTCTGTGTCTTGCTCAGTGGTGGTCGGGCTCAGCCTCCTCACCTCGGCCGTGTCTCTGAGCACTGAACACCTTGTACTTCTGTGTCTTGCTCAGTGGTGGTCGGGCTCAGCCTCCTCACCTCGGCCGTGTCTCTGAGCACCTGCACCCTTGCTACTTCTGTGTCGTTGCTCATGGGTGGTCTGGCTCAGCCTCCTCACCTCGGCCGTGTCTCTGAGCACTGAACACCTTGTACTTTGTGTCTTGCTCAGTGGTGGTCGGGCTCAGCCTCCTCACCTCGGCCGTGTCTCTGAGCACTGAACACCTTGTACTTCTGTGTCTTGCTCAGTGGTGGTCGGGCTCAGCCTCCTCACCTCGGCCGTGTCTCTGAGCACTGAACACCTTGACTTTGTGTCTGCTCAGTGGTGGTCGGGCTCAGCCTCCTCACCTCGGCCGTGTCTCTGAGCACGCACCTTGTACTTCTGTGTCTTGCTCAGTGGTGGTCGGGCTCAGCCTCCTCACCTCGGCCGTGTCTCTGAGCACTGAACACCTTGTACTTCTGTGTCTTGCTCAGTGGTGGTCGGGCTCAGCCTCCTCACCTCGGCGTGTCTCTGAGCACTAGCACCTTGTACTTCTGTGTCTTGCTCAGTGGGGTCGGGCTCAGCCTCCTCACCTCGGCCGTGTCTCTGAGCACTGAACACCTTGTACTTTGTGTCTGCTCAGTGGTGGTCGGGCTCAGCCTCCTCACCTCGGCCGTGTCTCTGAGCACTACCTTGTACTTCTGTGTCTTGCTCAGTGGTGGTCGGGCTCAGCCTCCTCACCTCGGCCGTGTCTCTGAGCACTGAACACCTTGTACTTTTGTGTCTTGCTCAGTGGTGGTCGGGCTCAGCCTCCTCACCTCGGCCGTGTCTCTGAGCACGCTTGCACTTTACTGTGTCTTGCTCAGTGGTGGTCGGGCTCAGCCTCCTCACCTCGGCTGTGTCTCTGAGCACTGACACCTTGTACTTCTGTGTCTTGCTCAGTGGTGGTCGGGCTCAGCCTCCTCACCTCGGCCGTGTCTCTGAGCACTGAACACCTTGTACTTCTGTGTCTTGCTCAGTGGTGGTCGGGCTCAGCCTCCTCACCTCGGCCGTGTCTCTGAGCACCTTGTACTTCTGTGTCTTGCTCAGTGGTGGTCGGGCTCAGCCTCCTCACCTCGGCCGTGTCTCTGAGCACTGAACACCTTGTACTTCTGTGTCTTGCTCAGTGGTGGTCGGGCTCAGCCTCCTCACCTCGGCCTGTCCTGAGCACCTTGCACTTCTGTGTCTTGCTCAGTGGTGGTCGGGCTCAGCCTCCTCACCTCGGCCGTGTCTACTGAGCACCTTGTACTTCTGTGTCTTGCTCAGTGGTGGTCGGGCTCAGCCTCCTCACCTCGGCCGTGTCTCTGAGCACTGAACACCTTGTACTTCTGTGTCTTGCTCAGTGGTGGTCGGGCTCAGCCTCCTCACCTCGGCCGTGTCTCTGAGCACCTTGCACTTCTGTGTCTTGCTCAGTGGTGGTCGGGCTCAGCCTCCTCACCTCGGCCGTGTCTCTGAGCACCTTGTACTTCTGTATCTTGCTCAGTGGTGGTCGGGCTCAGCCTCCTCACCTCGGCTGTGTCTCTGAGCACCTTGCATTTCTGTGTCTTGCTCAGTGGTGGTCGGGCTCAGCCTCCTCACCTCGGCCGTGTCTCTGAGCACTGAACACCTTGTACTTCTGTGTCTGCTCAGTGGTGGTCGGGCTCAGTCTCCTCACCTCGGCCGTGTCTGTCAGCACCTTGTACTTCTGTGTCTGCTCAGTGGTGGTCGGGCTCAGCCTCCTCACCTCGGCCGTGTCTCTGAGCACTGAACACCTTGTACTTCTGTGTCTTGCTCAGTGGTGGTCGGGCTCAGCCTCCTCACCTCGGCGGTGTCTCTGAGCACCTTGTATTTCTGTGTCTTGCTCAGTGGTGGTCGGGCTCAGCCTCCTCACCTCGGCCGTCTCTCTGAGCTCCTTGTTCTTCTGGTCTTGCTCAGTGGTGGTCGGGCTCAGCCTCCTCACCTCGGCCGTGTCTCTGAGCACCTTGTACTTCTGTGTCTTGCTCAGTGGTGGTCGGGCTCAGCCTCCTCACCTCGGCCGTGTATCTGAGCTCCTTGTACTTCTGTGTCTTGCTCAGTGGTGGTCGGGCTCGGTCTCCTCACCTCGGCCGTGTCTCTGAGCACCTTGTTCTGGTCTTGCTCAGTGGTGGTCGGGCTAAGCCTCCTCACCTCGGCCGTGTTTCGAGTACCTTGTTTTCTGTGTCTTGCTCAGTGGTGGTCGGGCTAAGCCTCCTCACCTCGGCCGTGTCTCTGAACCTTGTACTTCTGTGTCTGCTCAGTGGTGGTCGGGCTCGGCCTCCACACCTCGGCAGTGTCTCTGAGCTCCTTGTTCTTCTGTGTCTTGCTCAGTGGTGGTCGGGCTCAGCCTCCTCACCTCGGCCGTGTCTCTGAGTACCTTGTATTTCTGTGTCTTGCTCAGTGGTGGTCGGGTTCAGCCTCCTCACCTCGGCTGTGTCTCTGAGCACCTTGTTTTCTGTGTCTTGCTCAGTGGTGGTCGGGCTCAGCCTCCTCACCTCGGCCGTGTCTCTGAGCACCTTGTTACTTCTGTGTCTGGCTCAGTGGTGGTCGGGCTCAGCCTCCTCACCTCGGCCGTGTCTCTGAGCACCTTGCACTTCTGTGTCTGCTCAGTGGTGGTCGGGCTCAGCCTCCTCACCTCGGCCGTGTCTCTGAGCACCTTGCACTTCTGTGTCTTGCTCAGTGGTGGTCGGGCTCAGCCTCCTCACCTCGGCCGTGTCTGTGAGCCCTTGTTCTTCTGTGTCTTGCTCAGTGGTGGTCGGGCTCAGCCTCCTCACCTCGGCCGTGTATCTGAGCCCTTGTACTTCTGTGTCTTGCTCAGTGGTGGTCGGGCTCAGCCTCCTCACCGCGGCCGTGTATCTGAGCACCTTGTACTTCTGTGTCTTGCTCAGTGGTGGTCGGGCTCAGCCTCCTCACCGCGGCCATGTCTCTGAGCACCTTGTACTTCTGGTCTTGCTCAGTGGTGGTCGGGCTCAGCCTCCTCACCTCGGCCGTGTCTCTGAGCACTTTATACTTCTGGCCTCCGAGGAGGCTGCGGCTCTGGTATATGACAGCACTGAGGACCCCGGCTCCTGGTGGCTTCTCCGTTGATTCTTCCCGTTTCGTTTTCTCCTGTGTTTTGCTCCTGGTGATTATTTGCTGTGACCCTTTTGTTCTGTGATCGCCCCGATATCTGACAGTCTCCGGCCTCCTCGCTGCTCGTCACTGCACGCTCGTTATATACCCGGCTCCCGTCCTCCGGGAATATTCCTACAGTCCCGTCATTTTCCATATGTTAATTACCCAGGAGACGGTGTAGAATCAACAGCAATAACCTCTCACTGTGGAGATGGAGATCACACCCCGATCAATGCCCCGCTATATGGAGCCCGAGCAAACTACAGGAGGCGACCCACTAATTGTATCAGCAAATAAGGGTGAGCTGCTCACAGGCTGCGGGCCGCTGCCATCAGACGCCCGCGTCACGTACTGGCAGCCCAGGCGGGTAATAGGAGACGATGCTGGGAACCTCTGTCTCCCCCAATCCCTGTGTGTCAGATGGAATCAGGCGCTAATCTTAGCTTTTGTGTAATGAAGCCGGGGGCAAATCTCAGTCATATCTGTAATATGAAATGCACAAATTTATATATATATTTATTTATTTATTTATATATATAAAACATATATTATATATATGGAATTACTTATATTAAAATCTAACTTCAAATCTGGAAAGATAGAAAGGTTTGGGAATATAAGCTCATGATGACCTTTGACACTCTTAGTGTTGGAATGAACGTGTCGCATGGATTTATGTCTTTCTATATCAATTAAGGAATCTGCTTCTCTGACCTTCTAGGGTCATCAAAACACAATACCAGACTCCAATCAGAGGGCAATAAAACTTTCCCTCCTTATCTATAGGAAAGATGTGTATCTTCGTACCGTGTTAGCCAGTAGATAGAAAAATATTTAGACTTGAGAGTCCTCAGTGGTTGATACCTTTTAATGGCTAACTGAAAAGATGGTAACAAATTGCAAGCTTTCGAGACTACGCAGGTCTACCTATTGCATTATTCCTGTGTCCTTTTGTGTATATAAATATGTGATTCTTCAGCTTTTGTTTTAGTCCTAGCCTGATGAAGAGACCTGCGTAGTCTCGAAAGCTTGCAATTTGTTACCATCTTTTCAGTTAGCCATTAAAAGGTATCAACCACTGAGGACTCTCAAGTCTAAATATTTTTCTATCTACTGGCTAACACGGTACTAAGATACACATCTTTCCTATATCAAATTTATATCATAACGTCCCAAACACATAGTCAACTCATATGAAAGCATTGTAAATATAATACAATATAAAGGGGGCGGTATTATATTTTACTGTACATACAGTAAGTGGCGGTATTACAGTAGTTATATTCTTGTACATAGGGGCAGTATTATAGTAGTTATATTCATATACATAGGGAGCAGTATTATAGTAGTTATATTCTTGTACATAGGGGCAGTATTATAGTAGTTATATTCTTGTACATAGGGCAGTATTATAGTAGTTATATTCTTGTACATAGGGGCAGTATTATAGTAGTTATATTCTTACATAGGGAGCAGTATTATAGTAGTTATATTCTTGTACATAGGGGCAGTATTATAGTAGTTATATTCTTGTACATAGGGGCAGTATTATAGTAGTTATATTCTTGTACATAGGGGCAGTATTATAGTAGTTATATTCTTGTACATAGGGGCAGTATTATATTAGTTATATTCTTGTACATAGGAGCAGTATTATAGTAGTTATATTCTTGTACACAGGGGCAGTATTATAGTAGTTATATTCTTGTACATAGGGCAGTATTATAGTAGTTATATTCTTGTACATAGGAGCAGTATTATAGTAGTTATATTCTTGTACATAGGAGCAGTATTATAGTAGTTATATTCTTGTACATAGGGCAGTATTATAGTAGTTATATTCTTGTACATAGGGGCAGTATTATAGTAGTTATATTCTTGTACATAGGGCAGTATTATAGTAGTTATATTCTTGTACATAGGAGCAGTATTATAGTAGTTATATTCTTGTACATAGGAGCAGTATTATAGTAGTTATATTCTTGTATATAGGGGCAGTATTATAGTAGTTATATTCTTGCACATAGGAGCAGTATTATAGTAGTTATATTCTTGTACATAGGGGCAGTATTATATTAGTTATATTCTTGTACATAGGAGCAGTATTATAGTAGTTATATTCTTGTACACAGGGGCAGTATTATAGTAGTTATATTCTTGTACATAGGAGCAGTATTATAGTAGTTATATTCTTGTAATAGGACAGTATATAGTAGTTATATTCTTGTACATAGGAGCAGTATTATAGTAGTTATATTCTTGTACATAGGAGCAGTATTATAGTAGTTATATTCTTGTACATAGGAGCAGTATTATAGTAGTTATATTCTTGTACATAGGGGCAGTATTATAGTAGTTATATTCTTGTACATAGGGGCAGTATTATAGTAGTTATATTCTTGTACATAGGGGCAGTATTATAGTAGTTATATTCTTGTACATAGGAGCAGTATTATAGTAGTTATATTCTTGTACATAGGAGCAGTATTATAGTAGTTATATTCTTGTATATAGGGGCAGTATTATAGTAGTTATATTCTTGCACATAGGAGCAGTATTATAGTAGTTATATTCTTGTACATAGGGGCAGTATTATAGTAGTTATATTCTTGTACATAGGAGCAGTATTACAGTACAGTCATGGCCAAAAGTTTTGAGAATGACACAAATATTATATTTTCACATGATCTGCTGCCCTCTGGTTTTTATGTGTGTTTTGACAGATGTTTTTATCACAGACAGAAATATAATAATTGCAAACATATGAGTAACAAAAGCTTATATTGACAGTTAGAATGAGTTAATGCAGCAAGTCAATATTTGCAGTGTTGACCCTTCTTCTTCAGGACCTCTGCAATTCTCCCTGGCATGCTCTCAATCAACTTCTGGACCAAATCCTGACTGATAGCAGTCCATTCTTGCACAATCAATGCTTTCATTTTGTCAGAATTTTTAGGTTTTTGTTTGTCCACCCGTCTCTTGATGATTGACCACAAGTTCTCAATGGGATTAAGATCTGGGGAGTTTCCAGGCCATGGACCCAAAATCTCTATGTTTTGTTCCCTGAGCCATTTAGTTATCACCTTTGCTTTATGACAAGGTGCTCCATCATGCTGGAAAAGGCATTGTTGATCACCAAACTGCTCTTGGAGGGTTGGGAGAAGTTGCTCTTGGAGGACATTCTGGTACCATTCTTTATTCATGGCTGTGTTTTTAGGCAAGACTGTGAGAGAGCCGATTCCCTTGGCTTAGAAGCAACCCCACACATGAATGGTTTCAGGATGCTTAACAGTTGGCATGAGACAAGACTGGTGGTAGTGCTCACTTTGTCTTCTCCGAATGAGGCGTTTTCCTGATGTCCCAAACAATCGAAAAGGGGATTCATCAGAGAAAATAACTTTACCCCAGTCCTCAGCAGTCCACTGCCTGTACCTTTTGCAGAATATCAGTCTGTCCATAATGTTTTTTCTGGAGAGAAGTGGCTTCTTTGCTGCCCTCCTTGAGACCAGGCCTTGCTCCAAGAGTCTCCGCCTCACAGTGCGTGCAGATGCACTCACACCTGCCTGCTGCCATTCCTGAGCAAGCTCTGCACTGCTGGTAGCCCGATCCCGCAGCTGAAACACTTTTAAGAGACGGTCCTGGCGCTTGCTGGTCTTTCTTGGGCGCCCTGAAGCCTTTTTGGCAACAATGGAACCGCTCTCCTTGAAGTTCTTGATGATGCGATAGATTGTTGACTGAGGTGCAATCTTTCTAGCTGCGATACTCTTCCCTGTTAGGCCATTTTTGTGCATTGCAATGATGACTGCACGTGTTTCTTTAGAGATAACCATGGTTAACAGGAGAGAAACAATGATGCCAAGCACCAGCCTCCTTTTAAAGTGTCCAGTGGTGTCATTCTTACTTAATCATGACAGATTGATCTCCAGCCATGTCCTCATCAACACCCACACCTGTGTTAATGGAGCAATCACTGAAAAGAGGTTAGCTGGTCCTTTTAAGGCAGGGCTGAAATGATGTTGAAATGTGTTTTGGGGGATAAAGTTCATTTTCTAGCCAAATATTGACTTTGCAAGTAATTGCTGTTAAGCTGATAACTAGTGTTGAGCGATACGATACTGCAAATATCGGATATCGGCCGATATTAGCTGTATCGGCCTTTCGATTCCGAATACCGATATTTTCGTCATATCGAATACCGGAATCGGGATTGTCACTGTCATTGTCTGTGTCCGTCGGTCGGGTCTGTCACTGTCAGTGTCCGTCGGTCGGGTCTGTCAGGAGTCAGCGGCACTTACCTGGCAGAAGATCTCCGGCGATCACGGCCTGGACTGCTTCATGGCCGCCATCCTCTTCTCCCCGGCGGTCACATGCAGTTTCTCGCGATAACTGCAGTGACTGCTGGGTAATCCCGGCCGTAAAGCAGTCAGTCCGATGACGTCACCGCCAGGGAAGCAGGTAATCAGCTGTGCTGCGCCGGGATGTCAGGCTCTGCCTGTCATTCTGATGTAGCAGAGCTGGATCGTCGTGGGACACTCGTTACTATGGACTGCGTCGGACAGGTGGTATACTGCTGTTTTTTTTTTTCATTTTTTTACAGGAGATCGATGGCGTCGCAAGATGAGACTGTAATAAAAGAAATGAAAACTGTGTTGTGTTTTTTATTAAATTAAAAAAATTTTTTATGAACATTCACCCGTCGGGTACATCAACAATTTAACTATTTACATATTTAACTATTTACATACAGGGACCCTGTCCGGGTTATTTATAATTCTTTGGCAGGGGTGTTCCAGGTACCACCTGGTACTCTTCTGATGCTTGCCAAACATCCGAGACACCAAGGACCACCAGGACCTGATGACGTCGTGTGGCCTGTACAGTCAAGTCGTGACCCGCTATCTGGGTCTGTGTGGCCACCTCTTTCATCTCCCTCCGGGTCTGGACCCCTATGTCCCGGACTGAACGAACCCCAGGGGGCCTAACAGGCGCCGGGTACGGGCCAGCTATAGTTATCATGTCCATAGCTGGGGCTGCTGAGGAGACCACTGAGGGAGGCTGGGGAGATTTACGGCGTGGGGTGGGCACTTGTGCAGAGGCCTGGTTGGGGGAGGCTGAAGGCTCGGAGGGTCTGTCAGTTTCCTGACACTCTGGGGAGTAGGGGTCGCACCTGGTAACATTTAGGACGTACCATCCATTGTAACCCCAGTGTCGGGTGTAAGTCACCAAGTCTCCTGGCAACAGGTCCCTCCCCGGGTCTCCTTCTGGGAGGTGAGTCTCCACGTCCCGCCGGGTCACAAAGACTTCTAAATAAAGTCCAGGCTCCTGGATGAAGCCCCAACCACCTTTCAATTTAAAGCTCCGTACTGCACCCTTACGCCGCGGCTCCCTCAGGGTTCCTTTATCTTTTCTCATCCGGTCCTTATCTGCCCGGTCCTTCTCGATGTGACGTTGGCGAAGTTTCTGGGATTCGCGCTGCTCCCTTTGTCGCTCTGCTTCCTTCTCCCAACGTCTCCACTCTTCCTCCTGACGCCGGTTGTAATTCTCCTCCAGCATCTCCACGTCTCCACCATCAAACTGCAGCTTATGATGTCCGGTTTGCGGCAGCTCTCCTGGCGCCCCCCAGTCCTGGCGGCGCTCACCTGCGGAGGAAGCAGCCGGCTCTGGAACAGATGACAGTCGGGGCTCCGGTACAGACTGGTAGACCTCTGGTGCCTGCGCGGCCTCCTCCATGAGGACGGGTGTCGCTTCTTCTGTCTCAGCGACGGGGGCAGACAGCGGGATTTGGGGTGCTGCCGGTGCAGAGGTTTTTGCAGGAACGGGTGCCTCCACTGCGACAACGTCAACCGGATCACATTGCAAGGGCTGGGATGCCCGCACGGACTCCTCTACTAGAACGGGTGCCTCACCTTCCGGTACAGACACTTCAGGTAAGAGGGATTGGCGCCGCTCCAAGTTTAGTTTTAGGGCATGCCAGCTGGCTTCCATCCTGGCGACCTCCTCCCGGTGCCGGGCCAGGTCTCTCAGGGTATCCTCCGCTTCTTGCAGCGTAGGAGGGTTTCCAGGCCGTGTGCCCAACGGTGGTTCCGTGGCGATCGGGTCGCTTCCGTGGGGGGAGAGATCTGACTGCTCCATCCCTTCACACTTCTGCTCGTGTCCATTAGCCATCTCTGCCAAGTCACATGTGTCATATCTGGAGAGGGCCCCTCTTTTGTAGGGAGGCGGGACCTTCGTGTTAGTTTCCGCACACTGAGGAGGATGAGGAGGCGGAACTGAAGAGCTGTGGGGCACGATGTTACATTGCAGTACCATTTAGAGTGGTCGGCCATCGTTTTCACGCCACTGAGTGAGTGTACACCCACGAAGAGCACGCCCTTCTTCTTCACCAGTGCCTCGTTGTGACGCAGATATGGCGGAAAAATGGCAAATACATTCTCTGATGATTTTAGCAATTCTCAAGCACAAAACCAGTTCAATTCAGGCACACAGGACTCGCTTATAGCGAGCTACAGAATCCTGTTCGTGACGCCCAAGTTGAGTCGCACAGAGCCAGAGGTTTTGGGGGTACTCGGCACCGAGCCCGTCGACTTCTATGGGGTATGTCACGGCTTTACCCGGCAATTGAATCAGAGTCTATTTTACTATGTAGAAGTGTATAAACTATAAATATATGTATATATATATATGTCACAATGACATGTATATATATATATATATATATATATATGTATTCTATGTGTGTATATTTTGTGTTTACAACGAAAGAAAGGTTTTTTTTGGTTGCGATTTTTTGTTCCCATAGACTTACATTGGACTTCCGGTATCGGAATCGGATATCGACGATATTTAGTGATATCGGCGATACCATTTCGATACGATATTTTTAGATATCGAGCAATATCGCTCAACACTACTGATAACTCTTTATAACATTCTGGAGTATATGCAAATTGCCATTAGAAAAAGTGAAGCAGTAGACTTTGTAAAAATTAATATTTGTGTCATTCTCAAAACTTTTGACCATGACTGTAGTTATATTCTTGTACATAGCAGCAGTATTATAGTAGTTATATTCTTGTACATAGGGCAGTATTATAGCAGTTATGTTCTTGTACATAGGAGCAGTATTATAGTAGTTATATTCTTGTACATAGGGGCAGTATTATAGTAGTTATATTCTTCTACATAGGAGCAGTATTATAGTAGTTATATTCTTGTACATAGGGAGCAGTATTATAGTAGTTATATTCTTGTACATAGGGACAGTATTATAGTAGTTATATTCTTGTACATAGGAGCAGTATTATAGTAATTATATTCTTGTACATAGGAGCAGTATTATAGTAGTTATATTCTTGTACATAGGGGCAATTTTTATTGTAAAAAACAAACAAATACAAATATACTGACAATTCCTCCAGTAATACAAAACTAAATTCACTTGGATTGTACATACATTCATTACATATCCGGATTATACATATAAAATTATCTTAAAGAGTCCATACACCTGGTTAAAAAAAACAAAACAAAAAAAAAAACATCATATTTCAACCCAGTGACACATCCTTCCATGACTTAACATTTCCTAATTTTCCTAATGATTTTATCTATCTGGGCTCGGACATTATGTAGTTGACAGCGTCACAGATCTGAGTCGGAGTTATTCTGGTCACCTCCGGTCTCCATTTCAGACTCTACCCGAGTGCCCTCAGGTAATGGCTTCCGCTTGGGCGGAGGACAGTCCTCTACGTCCCTATCAAACTCTGCGTCAATTCTTCTAAGGTCATCCTCAAAATCACCGTCAGACTCAGACAGAACACCAAACCTATTAGATAAGTCCATTACACCTGCAGAACTCTGGACCTTCTTCCTGGCTCCTTGGCCAGTGTCATACTCCTTCTCAGGTTTACGGGAGGTCTTGTCCTTTTTCTTCCTTTTAGTCTGAGACACAGATGGTAGTACTGAAGTAATGCTTCCCTGTGACTGCTGCCCCTGAGGGACAACCTCCATACTCCCTGTGCACCCTCTGAACCCTGCTGCTCTGGTGTCACCTGAGTAGACCCCTGGTGGGCCTCCGGTCTGGCCAGTATTTCCCCTGACAGTAAAGCTGCCTCCTCCAGAATCTCTGCCCCTGCCACCAAATCCTCATCAGGATAGTCCTTACAGATATTGTGCCAGGCGTCAGGACAGTCCCTGTGAGGGTGACCGATCTTCCCACAGAGGTTGCACCTGATGTTCTGGCAGTCTGCAGCCACATGGCCGACCTCCCCACACAGGTTGCACTTCACTACAGTACACGTATTTGCCAGGTGACCCGCCTTGCCACATTTGAAGCACTTACGAGGCTGCCCAGGATAGAAACACACACCCCTCTCCCTCCCAATAAAGAAGGAGTTGAGTAAGTGGGCAGTGATATTATCGCACTGGCGCAGTTTCACCAAAACCCTCCACCCTCCCGTCCAGATACCATCATTGTCTCTGCTTTTGGTGAGGTCAGAGACCAAGTCACAATGCCTCTGGAGCCACACCACAATGTCCTGCGGGGGAACAGACTCATTCCAGAAGATGAGATTTACCGTAACGGTATCTGGCTTAGAGATAGGAATAAAGCTGAACTTACTCCAGCCCTCAGTGTCTCTAAACTTGGGGAAATTAGACCAGAACCTGTCCAGGTCACTCATGAGCTTAAAGCTGACGTCATAGCCCTGCCTGTCTGGAAGATTAATCACCGCCAAGATGCTGACTGGCGCAAACCCCATCTGGCGACACAAGAGCTCCCTGACCACAAACCTTCTATCTGGCAGATCCTCCTTGGCACCTCTGTGCCGGAAACGCACAACGTTTCTCCGTTTAAACGCCTGGCCGGTATAATTGGCACCAGAGGTGAAGGACGGAGCGCCACGACTCCAGGCATTACTGGGGGGAACCTGCGGGGTCACACTAGGCTGACTGACGGGGTGAGGGTCTGCAGCAGGGGGGGCTTCTACACCTTGTGTGCTCGGAATTAAAGGGGGGAAATCACAGACATCATCATGCACATTGTTATCATCAACATCAATGTCACTATCAGACTGCGCAGCGTCCACCAAAGATACTGTGCTCCCCCAAACCCCCGACCCCTCAGATACAGCACGGTTATCCCCAGCATCAGAGCCCTGCTGGGCACCATCAGGAACTACCGGCACATGTCCACTGCCCAACTGTGGTGCTTGGCATTCTGAGACTTGTAGTCCCTCTGCTGAAAAATGTCCATGCTGCTGCTTGGAATCTGCTGCAGGCGGCTGTGCTGGGCATTCTGCGACTTGTTGTACCTCTACTGGAATGTGCCCTTCATGCTGCTGCTTGGAATCTGCTGCAGGCTGTTGTGCTGGGCATTCTGTGACTTGTTGTACCTCTGCTGGAATCTGCACTACATGCTTCTGCTTTGGATCTGCTGCAGGCAGTTTTGCTGGGCATTCTGAGACTTGTGGTACGTCTGCTGGGGTCTGTACTACAGGCTGCTGCTGGTGCGGCATTTGCCCCTTTTGGAAGCAGAAACTTGCAGGCTGCAGCACTGGCCGCACCTGCTTCTGGGGTCCACCTGGGACAATGTCTGACCTGGAACCTGCAGAGTTCTGCTTCTGTGAATTAAACAGTTCCTGGTTCCTATAAGTCTCCGCCAGGGGCCCCATCCTCTCTAGGACGCAGTCCATGTCCCTCACCACTTTTGCCAGCAATACACCCAGTGTGTTCAGAGTCTCATCATAAAAATCATGACTCCCGGGATTAATAGCCTTTAGCTTATAGCAAGTGTCTATCTGCATCTGTAGTGAGTCTTTCTGCTGCTGTAACTCACCGAACTTCTTGACCAGTCCTGGGATCTCCTCTGCGAGCTGAAGCTCAGGTGCACGTGGCGTCTCCTCCTGGGATCCTGCATTCAGCGATGTCCCCGGCTGCTTGAATCCAGACGTCTCCTTAATTTTCACCACCGCTGGTTTCATGGCTCCGGCTCCACAGCACTTTTACTGCTGCCACCTGACTGCGACCGTGTGCGTCCTGACCGCGCCATACTGCCATGCTGCTGTAAGTTCTCCTGGATGGTTTGTCTTTCCAAAGACGTCCGTCTCTGCCTGGGAGCAGGAGAGGTGATCTGCACAGCTGGGGCTGATCTCAACTGTGCACCTGGCAGGAGCTGCTTGCTGACTGGGGAGTTACCTGACTTCACATTGTGCTGTAACCCTTCACTGACCGACACTTTTCCTTCTTGCTTCTTTGCTGGACTTGGAGAAGGTTTTCTCCCAAAACTTTACTGACGGCTTTTCCCTCCTTCACAGAACTGCTGCAGCTTTGGCTCACTGCATTCATTGGTCTGACAGTGGCTCTGGGATTAACATTCCCATTAGGAGAGGCCTGGGAGGCTTGTCCCAGTGTTGGCCGGGAAGCCTGGCCTTGCCTGGGGAGCTTCCCCGCCCAGGGTGGCCCCTCCCTGGGCTTGCTCCAGACATCAGGAGAGCTACAAACACACAACCTCTCAGCTAGGAGGCAGTATTATAGTAGTTATATTCTTGTACATAGGGGCAGTATTATAGTAGTTATATTCTTGTACATAGGAGCAGTATTATAGTAG
>JARQOD010002497.1:0-20519 GCA_033576555.1 Oophaga sylvatica
CCCTTCGTACTTGGTGCATTGGAAGGGGTATGGTCCGGAGGAGAGGATGTGGGTCCCTGCGTCTGATGTTAACGCAGATCGTTTGGTTCGGACCTTCCACAGAACTCACCCGGGCAGGCCTGGCCCTGAGGGTCCGGAGGCCCTCGTAGAAGGGGGGGTACTGTCATGTGTGCATTGCCACGAAGATCGTCGCGGTTGCACATTTTGACTTCTCACAGCTGAGCTGCTGTTTCTTTGTGTTTGGCAGCTAGGGAGTTAATTCTGTCTGTGCTCGGTGCTGGGACTGGGTGCAGTTTCTCCCGGCTGCAATTGATTATTTGTTGATTGGTTTCCTTTAAATTCCTGGCTGTCTGCTTGGGAGTTGCCAGTGAAACCTTCATGCAGACCACAGATAGGAATGAATCTGTATAGACTTTAGTTGTGAGCTCCTTAGTTGTTCTAAGCTCAACTTGGTTAGAGTTTATTTCCCAGACCATTTATGTTCCTTTGGTGTTTGAGTGTGTATGCAAGCGGTGTGTTATCCTGTCTGTCTTAATATGTCTAATCTGTGTATTTAGCTGAGATCAGCCCATATCCTTCGGTGGTAGTCAGGATCCTTCTTAGGACTGATTACAGGGTTCAGGGTCTGATAGGAGACAGGGTTAGGTTGGAGACTTGGACCTCTGAACCATTATCAGTACCTCCAAGGTGAGGGATTAGTTAGGACCCCAGTTTAGGGTCAGGTTAGATCCCGGTCCACCTCTTTCCTGTTTCAGCTCATCAAGTCCTCAAGATTAACCCTGAGTTCAGCAGATATCGTGTCAGGTAAATCTATTCTATACTTACATGCTGATGTTGCTATACTACTTGTTGTATAGAGTGTTGTTCCTGTATTAATAGTTTACTGACATTGTATACATATCATTAGACAGCGTGACACATGCCTAGCCCTTCGATTCTCACGTACTGTGTCTATTCCAAAAACCTATTCAATAAAGGTGATTAAAAATCTGAAAACTGCTGCACTCTGTTTCTGTGCGTCCTCGCCGAATGCCCGATGGGAGGGGCTAGTCAAGCAGCTGCGCAGTTTGTGTGTGCGCTCTCCCTCAGCCTGCAATTTTCCTTATCTGTGGAGTGACCTTGGTCTAAAGCAAGCTAGTAGAGAAAAAAAAATGGTTGGAGAATAAAACTCTAAAATAAATTGATTAGAAAAAAAACTCTCCAAAATTATTTAAAAGTGTACTGAAAAGAAAAACTTTAAAAACAAAAGTTAGATTTAGTAAAAAACTCTAGAAAAAGAAAAAAAAATTCACCAAAAAGGGGAGAAAAGAAAAACCGTATTAATCATAAAACTCTGAAAAACAACCCTTGTTACTAAAACAGCTAATTAAAAAAAACAGAAAAGAGGTGGAAAAACTGATTGTAAAATGATAAAAACAAAAAGAAAAGTACTTTAAAACTTTTGTCTGGTAGCGTAGGCTTTTTCCTACCGCCTTCTGGAATGTCATCTCGCTGCTACCAGCACTTCCCCCCTCCCTTATATCTCTGCTTGCTCTCTCTACAGGCACTGAAATCACGTATCAAAAAAAAAAAATTATTATCCCTCAGAATAGCAAAAATGAATATAGTTCAGACTAAATGCCTAAGAATTTTCACGCTTCAGCCTGTAGCAAAAAACTATCTTAAAAAGATCAAAACCAGGAAACAGATGTGACAACGTGATTAGCAGAGGAGGGGGGGTCAAAGGGGTTTCTCGCTGCTCTCTGAATGAGATTTAAAGCGACAGTACCTGCAAGACAGACAGTGACATGTACAATGAGACAGACACCCGGGAGAATACGAATCCCTCTTTTGATGATCTGTGACACATACAAGCTGCTCTGGTAACTGATAACTCACCAATTGCACTGAGCACGGCGATGCTCAAGGTCTATCGTTTTCTGTACCGTACGCCCTGGCCGGTGCGCCGGTCACAGTAATCTGTAATTGTTGGGCGCCAACTGTTATGGAAATTTAATTAGGACAAATTTATCCTTCAATGTTTGCTGCTTGCCGTTCCCAATTCTCTATTTAATGTCTTTTTGAGCGCTCAGAACGAAATGAGACTGTCCACAACGGAAGTGTCAGTATGGCAGTTCGTCAAGACTACTCATTTATTATTCATTCAAGGTTTTATACGTTTACAAAAAGGGGCTGGTTAGTCAATTAACATACAATTAAAAGCTGCTAGATTATTGGCTGTTCTAGTGTAAGTATGATAATTATGATAATTATGATAAAAGGCTGAAGTTGCAGATTTATTGTTTTATGTCCTTTTGCCCTAGTTTTCTTGCATGGCTATAAAGTAAACAATAGATATATATTAAAACTTTCTGTACTTTATGAAGGCCAGTCGTTTAAAATGACTGATTACAGCTGACATCAGCTTTTGCATAGATATGTGTGAACACGGATTTTTTAGCAAGTGAGATCTATCTAACTGTGAATGCATATATATGATATACTTTGAATATATGGAATACATATATATTTCCATGACATGACGACCTTTGACACTCTCAGTGCAGGAATGGATTTATGTCTTTTTACATCAATTAAGGAATTTGCTCCTAAGACCTTGTGGGGGCATCACAAAACATTACCAGACCCCAATCAGAGGACAATAAAACTTTCACTCCTTATCTATGAAACTAGTGTTGAGCGATACTGCTCGATATCTAAAAATATCGGATCGGAATGGTATCGCCGATATCACTAAATATCGTCGATATCCGATTCCGATTCCGGAAGTCCAATGTATGTCTATGGGAACAAAATATAGCAACTAAAAAAACACTTTCTTTCGTTGTAAACACAAAATATACACACATAGAATACATATATATATATATATATACATGTCATTGTGACATATATATACATATATTTATAGTTTATACACTTCTACATAGTAAAATAGACTCTGATTCAATTGCCGGGTAAAGCCGTGACATACCCCATAGAAGTCGACGAGCTCGGTGCCGAGTACCCCCAAAACCTCTGGCTCTGTGCGACTCAACTTGGGCGTCACGAACAGGATTCTGTAGCTCGCTATAAGCGAGTCCTGTGTGCCTGAATTGAACTGGTTTTGTGCTTGAGAATTGCTAAAATCATCAGAGAATGTATTTGCCATTTTTCCGCCATATCTGCGTCACGACGAGGCACTGGTGAAGAAGAAGGGCGTGCTCTTCGTGGGTGTACACTCACTCAGTGGCTCGAAAACGATGGCCGACCACTCTAAATGGTACTGCAATGTAAGATCGTGCCCCACAGCTCTTGAGTTCCGCCTCCTCATCCTCCTCAGTGTGCGGAAACTAACGCGAAGGTCCCGCCTCCCTACAAAAGAGGGGCCCTCTCGAGATGCTAATGACACATGTGACTTGGCAGAGATGGCTAATGGACACGAGCAGAAGTGTGAAGGGATGGAGCAGTCAGAGCTCTCCCCCCACGGAAGCGACCCGATCGCCACGGAACCACCGTTGGGCACCCGGCCTGGAAACCCTCCTACGCTGCAAGAAGCGGAGGATACCCTAAGAGGCCTGGCCCGGCACCGGGAGGAGGTCGCCAGGATGGAAGCCAGCTGGCGTGCCCTAAAACTAAACTTGGAGCGGCGCCAATCCCTCTTACCTGAAGTGTCTGTACCGGAAGGTGAGGCACCCGTTCTAGTAGAGGAGTCCGTGCGGGCATCCCAGCCCTTGCAATGTGATCCGGTTGACGTTGTCGCAGTGGAGGCACCCGTTCCTGCAAAAAAACGCCGCACCAGCACCCAGATCCCGCTGTCTGCCCCCGTCGCTGAAACAGAAGAAGCGACACCCGTCCTCATGGAGGAGGCCGCGCAGGCACCAGAGGTCTAGCTGTCTGTACCGGAGCCCCGACTGTCATCTGTTCCAGAGCCGGCTGCTTCCTCCGCAGGTGAGCGCCGCCAGGACTGTCGGGCGCCAGGAGAGCTGCCGCAAACCGGACATCGTAAGCTGCAGTTTGATGGTGGAGACATGGAGATGCTGGTGGAGGAGAATTACAACCGGCGTCAGGAGGAAGAGTGGAGACGTTGGGAGCGGGAAGCAGAGCGACAAAGGGAGCAGCGAGAATCCCAAAAGCTTCGGCAACGTAACCTGGAGAAGGACCGGGCAGATAAGGACCGGATGAGAAAAGATAAAGGAACCCTGTGGGAGCCGCGGCGTAAGGGTGCAGTACGGAACTTTAAGTTAAAAGGTGGTTGGGGCTTCATCCAGGAGCCTGGACTTTATTTAGAAGTGTTTGTGACCCGGCGGGACGTGGAGACTCACCTCCCAGAAGGACACCCGGGGAGGGACCTGTTGCCAGGAGACTTGGTAACTTACACCCGACACTGGGGTTACAATGGATGGTATGCCCTAAATGTCACCAGGTGCGACCCCTGATCCCCAGAGTGTCAGGAACCTGTGAGACCCTCGGAGCCTTCAGCCTCCCACATCCAGGCCTCTGCACAAGTGCCCACCCCACGCCGTAAATCTCCCCAGCCTCCCTCAGTGGTCTCCTCAGCAGCCCCAGCTATGGACATGATAACGATAGCTGGCCCGTACCCGGCGCCTGTTAGGCCCCCTGGGGTTCGTTCAGTCTGGGACATAGGGCTCCAGACCCGGAGGGAGATGAAAGAGGTGGCCACACAGACACAGATAGTGGGTCACGACTTGACTGTACAGGCCACACGACGTCATCAGGTCCTGGTGGTCCTTGGTGTCTCGGATGTTTGGCAAGCATCAGAAGAGTACCAGGTGGTACCTGGAACACCCCTGCCAAAGAATTATAAATAACCCGGACAGGGTCCCTGTATGTAAATAGTTAAATTGTTGATGTACCCGGACGGGTGAATGTTCATAAAAAAGTTTTTTAATTTAATAAAAAACACAACACAGTTTTCATTACTTTTATTACAGTCTCATCCTGCGACGCCATCGATCTCCTGTAAAAAAATGAAAAAAAAAACCAGCAGTATACCACCTGTCCGACGCAGTCCATAGTAACGAGTGTCCCACGACGATCCAGCTCTGCTACATCAGAATGACATCAGAGGCAGGCAGGCAGGCAGGCAGAGCCTGTCATCCCGGCGCAGCACAGCTGATTACCTGCTTCCCCGGCGGTGACGTCATCGGACTGGTTTACGGCCGGGATTACCCTGCAGTCACTGCAGTTATCGCGAAAAACTGCATGTGACCGCCAGGGAGAAGATAATGGCGGCCATCAAGCAGTCCAGGACGTGACCGCCGGAGATCTTCTGCCAGGTAAGTGCCGCTGACTCCTGACAGACCCGACCGACGGACACTCACAGTGACAGTGACAAATCCGATTCCGGTATCCGATATGACGAAAATATCGGTACTCGGTATCGAAAGCCCGATACAGCTAATATCGGCCGATACCCGATATTTGCAGTATCGTATCGCTCAACACTACTATGAACTGATCCAATATTTATGGCCACAACTGTTCATCCCTCTCCCATAGTGATAGTTCTGCTTTGCATCACTTGTCTTATCTATTGCACTATTCCTGTGTCCTGTTGTGTATAAATATGTGATTCTTCAGATGTTGTATTAGTCTAGCCTGATGAAGAGACCTGAGTAGTCTCGAACGCTTGCAATTTACCATCTTTTCAGTTAGCCATTAAAGGTATCAATCACTGAGGACTCTCAATTCTAAATATTTTTCTAAAAATTCTGCTTGTTTTTTAGATAAGACTCCCAATGTCAAGCCCTCCTTGATAATTTTATCCACTTAACTCTTATATTATAAAGTAGGGTCAGTTGCTAATTTCTTATAAGTAGAAGAAACTGATAACATTTCTAAAATCTTGTTGCTGTAATCCTCGGAGTTCATAACAAACTATGATGCCTCCCTTGTCCGACATTTTTATAGTGATATTGGTCATGTCCTTAAGTTCTTGTAATGCCACTCTGTTTTTCTTGATAAATTATTTCTTTTATTCAAAGCATTGTTATCATATTTCAGCCGCTTAAGTTCTCGTTCTACAGTCTCTTGGAACCTGTCCATACACTCTGAACACGATTGGATTGGATAAAAATACTGATTTTTGGTTTTTAAACTCTCCAATTGATTGACAAGACATTCTGATCTCAGATTATCACTTGACAATTCATTCAGTGCTACAAGGGAAAATTGCTCCTGGAAATCCAATTTATGATATTCATTTTCCACAGTTGATACAAAATCATTGGAAACCACAGATGTATCAGACCAGAAATGTTTTCTGATGGTGAGGTTATGAATAAATTTATTCACATCCAATATTGTGGAAAATAAATTGAAATCTTGATCTGGCACAAAATTCAATCCGTATGCTAATACTTCCAACTGTTCCTCCGTCAGAATCCTAGAAGAAAGATTTAAAATGCTCTCAAAATTGTTATTCATTTTCTGATGAAATTTCTCTTGCGGCGAGTCATCATACCAGAATTGTTTTCTATGTTTGCGCCCACAGCGCCTTTTGCGTTTTTTGTCAATCTATTCTGATTGCAGGATAATGTCCCATTAGAAGAAGTACCCGACACATCAAAATTATTATCAGAAGACTCTCCATCAGATGAAAAACTAACACGCTGTTTGCTGTGTGTTTTTTTGTAATTACCACGTCTCAAAATGGACCTAGGAGATTTAGAGGACGATTCCCAGCTGTTCCAATCATAAACTACTCTGAGAGTAATCATCTAAATCTCACTGGAACTTGCGTTTTTTCCTTTGCATAATATCGTTCTCAAACACACTTGTAGTCTCCTGTATGTTTTTCATCAACTCTTCATTTTTGGATACTACCCCAGAATCCTTAAAAGATTGTTTTGTGGTATCCATTTATTTTTGAATGTCAGATAATTTTGACTCTTCATATTTAATTATCAACCGCATCAAATTTAAAGAGCAATTACTTAAAACATTATTCCACTCTTCCACAAATTGATCACAAAACAGAGTGGTACATTTCTTCTGGCACCCGACTTTGCTCCTTTAATTATGGACTTTGAATTTGGACTATGCACAGTCAATAATTTTGTGGCTCAGTGGCAAAGACATTATTGATACCACGATTTATTGTTTTGAAACATGTCGGACCCGTCAGGTGATAGAATTAAGAAATCTGCATTGGTTTTCTCTAACACACCTGATGGAAGTAATGATTCTCCTGATGTATCAGCTGTATATACCCAGCTTGAGAAATTGATGGTCCAAGAGACTAAAACCTGGTGGGATTTAACTACGCCTCAGAACTATGTTTCTAAGGATATGATCACGAGAGGATTAAGGATCAAGAAGAAATGTACCACTCTGTTTTGTAATCAATTTGTGAAAGAGTGGAATAATGCCCCACAGTCAAGGAGTGAGTAGGAAAATTGTGTGGGATTTGGTACACCCACTGCTGGATAAAAGTTATCAACTCTACATGGATAACTTTTATACCAGCATCCCATTCTTGAAGTCCCTCTCTGCGTGAGGTACCGCAACCTGTGGTACTGTGTGCAAAAATCAGTGAGGCCTCCCAAAAACGCTAATTAGGCAGATGCTTAGAAGGGGTGACAGCAGAGCCCAATGTAGCGACAACCTGCTGGTAGTCAAGTACAAAGACAAGAGGGATGTCTTTTTCTTGACCACCATACATACTCGACAAAGGTCTGCAAACCGGACTCTGTACTTGGGTACAACAAAAACATGGGGGCGTTGATCACTCTGATCAAGTCCTCCAGCCGTACAGTGCTTTGAGAAATGTCAAGGTGTGGTACAAGAAGCTGGCCATGCACATCATACAGATGGCAACGCTCAACGCTTCCCTGTTGTCATGATGTGTAGGCCAGACCGCTACTTCGTAACTTCAGTTCCAGGTTGTAGTGATTAAGGCCATGATTTTGGCAGTCAGGAATAGCAGGCTCCAGTACTTCCGGAACTGAAGTTGTTCATATCGTACCAGGTCAACATTTCCAGGGGGCGGTCCTTCAAAGCAGAAAAAAAGGTAAGTTGCAAAAGAGGTGCTGAGTGTGTTACAAAAGGGAAATACTCAAGGACATCATTTACCATTGCGACACCTGCCCCAATATACCTTGCCTGTGTATGACAGAATGCTTCAGACTGTACCACACATCCATGGACTATTAAATTAATTTCTGACTTGCCCAACTGATGTATGAGAATCTGACAAACACTAAACAACTGATGTACCATAAAAGCTTCATGGAAACAGTTGCCCAGAAAAATTATAACAATGATTGATATTAGATATTAAATCATATGGGCATTGCATATAGGACAATCAGGAAAATCGCAAAAGCTAACATATATTCAAAAGAACAAAAACAGCGATAGAAGAATTCCAAGAGACAGTCAAATATATTAAAAAGGTACATATATTTATTTAATTAAATGGCAGGATATTCAATAGAGTGGAAAGGAGGTCAAAACCAAAATACACATGTGAAACGAGGGGTACACCAAAAAGAGGAGAGAGGGAGATGTATTATATTGACCGCAATTATAATGAAAAATGTAGACAACAAAATCCCGATTGCACATATCCCTATTGGCCTTAAATAATATACAATAAATACTTAATGTGTTGGCCATACACTGAGGTTACGGGATTAATAAGTATGAAGTCAATCAGACATAATGTCTAAGCATGGTAAATAAGAAACAGCAGTCATATGCCACAATGGGCAATATAAGGTATGCATACGCCCTCTCATGGAGCGCTAATGATCAACATACCCAACAGGCAATGAAATGATTAAGGTATATATAGTCAACATCAGGACTCAAAGTAATTACCTGTGTGCCAAATATAAAAGAGTCTCCACGGTGTACCCTCCCCTGATGTACGACAACTTGACAAACACTACAGAACTCACGTATGCCACTACATTATAAAATTCACATACCAGGAAACAGTAAATTAGTTCCAAAAAGGGGCACTTGTTGGGCATTGCCACTGTTTAGGAACATCTATTGAAGTTCCTTAAAGGGTCTAGTTTCCAAAAAGGGGTCACTTGTGGAGGGCTTCTACTATTTAGGCACATCAGGGGCTCTGCAAACATGACATGATGCCTACAGACCCTTCCATCAAAGTCTGCATTCCAAAACATCACTACTTCCCTTCCAAGCCCCGACATGCACCCAAACAGTAGTTTTATCCCACATATGGGGTATCAGCATACTCAGAACAAATTGCACAATAACTTTTGAGGTCCAATTTCTCCTGTTACCCTTGTGAAAATAAAAAATTGGGGCTACAATATTTTTGTGCAAAAAAATTATTTTTAATTTTCACGGCTCTACGTTATAAACTTGCGAAACCCTTGGTAGTTCAAAGTGCTCACCACACATCTAGATAAGTTCCTTAAGGGGTCTAGTTTCCAAAATGGTCATTTATGGGGGGTTTCCACTGTTTAGGCACATCAGGGGCTCTCCAAACGGGACCTGGTGTCTGGTCTGAATTCCAGCCAATTTTGAGTTGAAAAAGTCAGTGCTCCTTCCCTTCCGATCTCTGCCATCCACTTAAACGATGGTTTCCCCCATATATAAGGGTTCAGCGTACTTACGACACCTTGAACAACTTTTGGGGTCCAATTTCTCCGGTTACACTTGGGAAAATAAAAAATTGGGGGCTTTAAGATCATTTCTGTGGAAAAAATATTACTTTTTATTTTCATGGCTCTAGGTTATAAACTTCTGTGAAGCACTTGGGGGGTTCAAAGTGCTCACCACACATCTAGATAAGTTCCCTGGGGGGTCTAGTTTAGTTTCCAAAATGGGGTCACTTGTCGGGGGTTTCCACTGTTTAGGCACATAAGGGGCTCTCTAAATGTGACATGGTGTCCAAACTCAATTCCAGCCAATTTTGCATTGAAAAAGTCAAACGAAGCTCCTCTTTCGAGCTCTGCCGTGCGCCTTAACAGTGAAAAAAACAGTGTTTTTTTTTCCATATATGGTTTATCGGCATGTTCAAGAGAAATTGCAATGCAGATTTTGGGGTTAATTTTTTTCCTGTTACCCTTGTGAAAATAAAAAAAATGTACTCTAAAAAAGTTAAATGTTTTTATTTTTTCCGTTCACATTCCATTAATCCCTGTGAAGCACCTGAAGGGTTAATAAACTTATTGAATATAGTTTTGATTAATCTGAGCGGTGCAGTTTTTAGAATGGTTTCACTTTTGGGTATTTTCTATCACATATACCCCTCAAAGTCACTTCAAATATGAGGTGGTCCCTAAAAAAATGGTTTTATAAATTTTGTTGTAAAAATGAGAAATCGCTGGTCAACTTTTAACCCTTATAAAAAAAATTGTGCTGATTTAAAGTAGACATGTAGGAAATGTTATTTAGGAACTATTTTGTGTGACATATCTCTCTGATTTAAGAGCATACAAATTCAAAGTTTGAAAATTGCAACATTCTCGCTAACTTTCCTTTTTTTTAACACCAATAAATGCGAGCTACAGTACAGACCAAAAGTTTGGACACACCTTCTCATTGAAAGATTTTTCTGTATTTTCATGACTATGAAAATTGTAAATTCACACTGAAGGCATCAAAACTATGAATTAACACATGTGGAATTATACATTACACTTTACAAAAAAGTGTGAAACAACTGAAATTATGTCTTATATTCTAGGTTCTTCAAAGTAGCCACCTTTTGCTTTGATGACTGCTTTGCACACTCTTGGCATTCTCTTGATGAGCTTCAAGAGGTAGTCACCGGAAATGGTTTTCACTTCACAGGTGTGCCCTGTCAGGTTTAATAAGTGGGATTTCTGGCCTTATAAATGGGGTTGGGACCATCAGTTGTGTTGTGCAGAAGTCTGGTGGATGTACAGCTGATAGTCTTACTGAATAGACTGTTAGAATTTGTATTATGGCAAGAAAAAAGCAGCTAAGTAAAGAAAACGAGTGGCCATCATTACTTTAAGAAATGAAGGTTAGTCAGTCTGAAAAACTGGGAAAACTTTGAAAGTGTCCCCAAGTGCAGTTGCAAAACCATCAAGTAGTGTTGAGCGATACTGCTCGATATCTAAAAATATCGTATCGGAATGGTATCGCCGATATCACTAAATATCGTCGATATCCGATTCTGATACCGGAAGTCCCATGTAAGTCTATGGGAACAAAATATCGCAACAAAAAAAACCCTTTCTTTCGTTGTAAACACAAAATATACACACATAGAATACATATATACGGTATATATATACATGTCATTGTGACATATATATATATACATATATTTATAGTTTATACACTTCTACATAGTAAAATAGACTCTGATTCAATTGCCGGGTAAAGCCGTGACATACCCCATAGAAGTCGACGGGCTCGGTGCTGAGTACCCCCAAAACCTCTGGCTCTGTGCGACTCAACTTGGGCGTCACGAACAGGATTCTGTAGCTCGCTATAAGCGAGTCCTGTGTGCCTGAATTGAACTGGTTTTGTGCTTGAGAATTGCTAAAATCATCAGAGAATGTATTTGCCATTTTTCAGCCATATCTGCGTCACGACGAGGCACTGGTGAAGAAGAAGGGCGTGCTCTTCGTGGGTGTACACTCACTCAGTGGCGCGAAAACGATGGCCGACCACTGTAAATGGTACTGCAATGTAAGATCGTGCCCCACAGCTCTTCAGTTCCGCCTCCTCATCCTCCTCAGTGTGCGGAAACTAACACGAAGGTCCCGCCTCCCTACAAAAGAGGGGCCCTCTCCAGATGCTAATGACACATGTGACTTGGCAGAGATGGCTAATGGACACGAGCAGAAGTGTGAAGGGATGGAGCAGTCAGAGCTCTCTCCCCCACGGAAGCGACCCGATCGCCACGGAACCACCGTTGGGCACCCGGCCTGGAAACCCTCCTACGCTGCAAGAAGCGGAGGATACCCTAAGAGGCCTGGCCCGGCACCGGAGGAGGTCGCCAGGATGGAAGCCAGCTGGCGTGCCCTAAAACTAAACTTGGAGCGGCGCCAATGCCTCTTACCTGAAGTGTCTGTACCAGAAGGTGAGGCACCCGTTCTAGTAGAGGAGTCCGTGCGGGCATCCCAGCCCTTGCAATGTGATCGAGTTGACGTTGTCGCAGTGGAGGCACCCGTTCCTGCAAAAAACTCTGCACCGGCAGCACCCCAGATCCCGCTGTCTGCCTCATGGAGGAGGCCGCGCAGGCACCAGAGGTCTACCTGTCTGTACCGGAGCCCCGACTGTCATCTGTTCCAGAGCCGGCTGCTTCCTCCGCAGGTGAGCGCCGCCAGGACTGGGGGGCGCCAGGAGAGCTGCCGCAAACCGGACACTGTAAGCTGCAGTTTGATGGTGGAGACATGGAGCTGCTGGTGGAGGAGAATTTCAACCGGCGTCAGGAGGAAGAGTGGAGACGTTGGGAGCGGGAAGCAGAGCGACAAAGGGAGCAGCGAGAAACCCAAAAGCTTCGGCAACGTAACCTGGAGAAGGACCGGGCAGATAAGGACCGGATGAGAAAAGATAAAGGAACCCTGTGGGAGCCGCGGCGTAAGGGTGCAGTACGGAACTTTAAATTGAAAGGTGGTTGGGGCTTCATCCAGGAGCCTGGACTTTATTTAGAAGTTTTTGTAACCCGGCGGGATGTGGAGGCTCACCTCCCAGAAGGACACCCGGGGAGGGACCTGTTGCCAGGAGACTTGGTGACTTACACCCGACACTGGGGTTACAATGGATGGTACGCCCTAAATGTTACCAGGTGCGACCCCTACTCCCCAGAGTGTCAGGAACCTGTGAGACCCTCGGAGCCTTCAGCCTCCCACATCCAGGCCTCTGCACAAGTGCCCACCCCACGCCGTAAATCTCCCCAGCCTCCCTCAGTGGTCTCCTCAGCAGCCCCAGCTATGGACATGATAAGTATAGCTGGCCCATACCCGGCGCCTGTTAGGCCCCCTGGGGTTCGTTCAGTCCGGACATAGGGTTCCAGACCCGGAGGGAGATGAAAGAGGTGGCCACACAGACACAGATAGCGGGTCACGACTTGACTGTACAGGCCACACGACGTCATCAGGTCCTGGTGGTCCTTGGTGTCTCGGATGTTTGGCAAGCATCAGAAGAGTACCAGGTGGTACCTGGAACACCCCTGCCAAAGAATTATAAATAACCCGGACAGGGTCCCTGTATGTAAATAGTTAAATTGTTGATGTACCCGGACGGGTGAATGTTCATAAAAAAGTTTTTTAATTTAATAAAAAAAAAAAAAACACAGTTTTCATTACTTTTATTACAGTCTCATCCTGCGACGCCATCGATCTCCTGTAAAAAAATGAAAAAAAAAAAAAAAAGTATACCACCTGTCCGACGCAGTCCATAATAACGAGTGTCCCACGACGATCCAGCTCTGCTACATCAGAATGACAGGCAGAGCCTGTCATCCCGGCGCAGCACAGCTGATTACCTGCTTCCCCGGCGGTGACGTCATCGGACTGGTTTACGGCCGGGATTACCCTGCAGTCACTGCAGTTATCGCGAAAAACTGCATGTGACCGCCAGGGAGAAGATAATGGCGGCCATCAAGCAGTCCAGGACGTGACCGCCGGAGATCTTCTGCCAGGTAAGTGCCGCTGACTCCTGACAGACCCGACCGACGGACACTCACAGTGACAGTGACAAATCCGATTCCGGTATCCGATATGACGAAAATATCGGTACTCGGAATCGAAAGCCCGATACAGCTAATATCGGCCGATACCCGATATTTGCAGTATCGTATCGCTCAACACTACCATCAAGCGCTACAAAGAAACTGGCTCACATGAGGACCGCCCCAGGAAAGGAAGACCAAGAGTCACCTTTGCTTCTGAGGATAAGTTTATCCGAGTCACCAGCCTCAGAAATCACAGGTTTACAGCAGCTCAGATTAGAGACCAGGTCAATGCCACACAGAGTTCTAGCAGCAGACACATCTCTACAACAACTGTTAAGAGGAGACTTTGTGCAGCAGGCCTTAATGATAAAATAGCTGCTAGAAAACTACTGCGAAGGACAGGCAACAAGTAGAATTGAATTGTTTGGGCTAAAGAACTCAATGAATGGACATTAGACCAGTGTAAATCTGTGCTTTGGTCTGATGAGTCCAAATATGAGATCTTTGGTTGTAACCACCGTGTCTTTGTGCGGAGCAGAAAAGGTGAACGGATCGACTCTACATGCCTGGTTCCCACCGTGAAGCATGGAGGAGGAGGTGTGATGGTGTGGGGGTGCTTTGCTGGTGACACTGTTGGGGATTTATTCAAAAGTAAACCAGCATGGCTACCACAGCATCTTGCAGCGGCATGCTATTCCATCCAGTTTGCGTTTAGTTGGACCATAATTTATTTTTCAACAGGACAATGACCCCAAACACACCTCCAGGCTGTGTAAGGGCTATTTGACCAAGAAGGAGAGTGATGGGGTGCTATGCCAGATGACCTGGCCTCCACAGTCACCAGACCTGAACCCAATTGAGATGGTATGGGGTGAGCTGGACCGCAGAGTTAAGGCAAAAGGGCCAACAAGTGCTAAGCATCTCTGGGAACTCCTTCAAGATTGTTGGAAGACCATTTCCGGTGACTACCTCTTGAAGCTCATCAAGAGAATGCCAAGAGTGTGCAAAGCAGACATCAAAGCAAAAGGTAGCTACTTTGAAGAACCTAGAATATAAAACATATTTTCAGTTGTTTCACACTTTTTTGTTAAGTATATAATTCCACATGTGTTAATTCATAGTTTTAATGCCTTCAGTGTGAATGTACAATTTTCATAGTCATGAAATACAGAAAAATCTTTAAATGAGGTGTCCAAACTTTTGGTCTGTACTGTATTTAGAAGAAATGTTACCACTAACATGAAGTACAATTTGTCATGAAAAATCAATCTCAGAATCAGCAGGATCCATTGAAGCATTTCAGAGTTATTATCTTATAAAGGGACAGTGGTCAGAATTGTAAAAATTGGCCCGGTCATTAATGTGAAAAACAGCAGAAAAAAGGCAGCGATATTTACCTGCCCCGGTCTCCAAACAAATGCACTATCAGGATGCAGCCGACCCATGTAGTTAAGAATACAAAATACCAATGAGACAACCACTCACGACTTGCCAATCCTTCGAGGGGGTGGTTTTTTGGTATATTATTGCACAATAGAGGCTTGTAGGTAATGCACAGCATCCAAGTTAACAGCCTATTAGTGCTGCCCATACTATTCAATCAGGCGGGCTGCCCAGCGCTATTCAAATGCATCCCATGTGAACAGACACCACAGTTTACAAGACTTAATTTGCACAGCTGCACCCTGAAAAATAAAGTGCAGAAAATACATATAAAATATGTAAGATATTAGTCAATATGTTGGCCAAGATATGCAATCTCGCAACCCATGCCAAGGGTCCTCAAGCTTGGATTGGTAGGCCGTGAGTGGTTGTCTCATCACTATTTTTGCACCTGTGTGGCTGCTATCTTAACTACATGGGTCTGCTGCATCCTGATAGTGCATTTGTTTGGAAACATGGGCAAGTAAACATCGCTGCCTTTTTTGTGCTGTTTTTGAATTCTTGTAGGATTTTTAGTCCTCTTTTGTGGCTTTGCTGTTTAGTGTCCAGTCATTAACGTGCAAAGCACCCTCGGGGTAAAGGGTGAAATAATGATTATTGCTTAGCTACAGAATAGAATCATAACAGGCAATAAATATTGATTAAACACTTCCCGAGGGAAAAGAAATTAGCAATGATGAATATAAGTGATTATCTATATAATCATGAATAACTTCCGTAATAAACTAGAATCCTACTGGTGCTAGACATTGCAATCACAAATGGTCTATTCTCCGTGTACACGTATATCTATTTAATATATATAATTAGGCAGCAGACAATTAAGACTATCACACCCTTCCAGTGTGACCCTTACACCATGGTGGAACAAATTTCCTCACCAAGGGTTTCAGTCTCTGAACTGCCTCGAAAATCTAGCTATTGGATGTTATTTCAGAGGGGAGTCAAAGAAAACACTTAAGGCTGAAATTTGAACCCTTAGAGAACCTGGCCTTAAAACTTTGTTGAACCCTGCCTGCAAGAAGTCTAGAATTCTAGGGATATTTGGGGGAGAAATTTACCGAGGATTCCTCACATTCCAAACAGAATCGTTTCCAGATCTTATTATACATGGCTCATGTTGCTGGCTTGCTTGCTGCTTGCCTGTATAGTGGATATTACCTTGAACATCCTGACTCTCGCATTTCCCCTGGTCGCAAAGAGGTCTATTTGTGGAAGTCCACACTGTTGACACAGTATATGGAACACTTCCCCATTTAGCTCCCACTCTGTGGGCAAGATCCTTTGCTTGCTTAGATAATCCGCCACCTGGTTTTGGGGCCCCTATAAATGGACTGCCGAAATGGACAGGATTGCCTCTTCTGCCCAATGAAAAATCCTCTTCTCTAGACCCTGTAATAAGGGATGTCTTAAGTCCCCTGATAGCATAGAAAGGATACCGTCGTCACATTGTACGACAGAATGTTTATATGTTTGTTTTTGGCAAAAGACTGGCTTTGTCTTAAAACTTCCCATACGTCACACAGCTCCTTGTAGTTCGAAGATCTGGATCCAACTTCTGCCCATGTTCCCTGGAGAAAACTTCCTTCCAAATGTCCACCCCAATCTAACTGACTTGCATCGGTGGTAACCACCACTCAAGGGGAATGAATCCATGAAATCCTTACCTAAAGGTTCTGTGGAATTGTCCACCAGAATGACGATCTTTTCACTGAAGGGGAGAGGGGCATTACATTGTCTAGACTTAAGAAAAACAGAAAACTGAGCCGCAGTATGACTTAAATAACAAGCATGATGTAAAAGCATGTTCACACTGGCCATGGAAACTAACAAAACCAATGAAAAGACAATGTGTGCATATACAGTTAGGTCCATAAATATTTGGACAGAGACAACATTTATCTAATTTTGGTTCTAGACATTACCACAATGAATTTGAAACAAAACAAATCAGATGCAGTTGAAGTTCAGACTTTCAGCTTTCATTTGAGGGTATCCACATTAAAATTGGATGAAGGGTTTAGGAGTTTCAGCTCCTTAACATGTGCCACCCTGTTTTTAAAGGGACCAAAAGTAATTGGACAAATGACTCCAAGGCTATTTCATGGACAGGTGTGGGCAATCTCTTTGTTATGTCATTCTCAATTAAGCAGATGAAAGGGCCGGAGTTGATTTGAGGTGTGGTGTTTGCATTTGGAAGGTTTTGCTGTGAAGGAAACATGCGTTCACAGGAGCTCTCCATGCAGGTGAAACAAGCCATCCTTAAGCTGCAAGAACAGAAAAAAACCCATCCAAGAAATTGCTACAACATTAGAAGTGGCAAAATCTACAATTTGGTACATCCTGAGAAAGAAAGAAAGCACTGGTGAACTCATCAATCCAAAAAGACCTGGGAGCCCACGGAAGACAACAGTGGTGGATGATCGCCGCATACTTTCTTTGGTGAAGAAGAACCCGTTCACAACATCAACTGAAGTCCAGAACACTCTCAGTGAAGTAGGTGTATCTGTCTCTAAGTCAACAGTAAAGAGAAGACTCCATGAAAGTAAATACAAAGGGTTCACATCTAGATGCAAACCATTCATCAATTCCAAAAATAGACAGGCCAGAGTTAAATTTGCTGAAAAACACCTCCAGAAGCCAGCTCAGTTCTGGAAAAGTATTCTATGGACAGATGAGACAAAGATCAACCTGTACCAGAATGATGGGAAGCCAAAAGTTTGGAGAAGAAAGGGAACGGCACATGATCCAAGGCACACCACATCCTCTGTAAAACATGGTGGAGGCAACGTGATGGCATGGCCATGCATGGCTTTCAATGGCACTTGGTCACTTGTGTTTATTGATGACATAACAGCAGACAAGAGTAGCCGGATGAATTCTGAAGTGTACCGGGATATACTTTCAGCCCAGATTCAGCCAAATGCTGCAAACTTGATTGGACGGCACTTCATAGTACAGATGGATAATGACCCCAAGCATACAGCCAAAGCTACACAGGAGTTCATGAGTGCAAAAAAGTGGAACATTCTTCAATGGCCAAGTCAATCACCAGATCTTAACCCAATTGAGCATGCATTTCACTTGCTCAAATCCAGACTTAAGAGGGAAAGACCCACAAACAAGCAAGACCTGAAGGCTGCGGCTGTAAAGGCCTGGCAAAGCATTAAGAAGGAGGAAACCCAGCGTTTGGTGATGTCCATGGGTTCCAGACTTAAGGCAGTGATTGCCTCCAAAGGATTGGCCACAAAAATTTGAAAATAAAATATTTTGTTTGGGTTATGTTTATTTGTCCAATTACTTTTGACCTCCTAAAATGTGGAGTGTTTGTAAAGAAATGTGTACAATTCCTACATTTTCTAACACATATTTTTGTTCAACCCTTCAAATTAAACGTTACAATCTGCACTTGAATTCTGTTGTAGAGGTTTCATTTCAAATCCAATGTGGTGGCATGCAGAGCCCAACTCGCGAAAATTGTGTCACTGTCCAAATATTTCTGGCCCTGACTGTATATCATTTTAGTTGTATACCTCCTTTACATGGAATCTTTTTGCCTCTGAAAGCAGCACAACGTCAATGTGATACACTCAGTTTTATCTGCAGCAGATCTACCAGTTCTCAGAATGCAGAGCTCTGTATAACCCCCCCCACAGCAGTGTGCATAGGCAGAAAGTGGCCAATCAGTGCTGGGTGGGGCTATACAAAGCGTATGAATATAGAGGACTTCATGGCAGCAGGTTTACTACTTTCCAAGGGATAATTTACTGCTCATAAAACTGTGGATGTTATCAAAATTAAAGGAAGCTGCCCAGTAAATTACACATTGCTGAACTCAGGGTCTCTTATGCTGCTCTCTGCTTAGGTGGCAAAAACCTGCTGACAGTTTCATCTTAATACCTAAAGGGAACTTGTCAACAGGATTTTACCAATGTCATGTTGGTGGTGTTACACTGATAAACGATATCTGAGGTGAATAAATCAGTTTTGTGGTTGTGCGATTTTTGTTGGACTTTTTTAATATAAAGTTGAAGCAAGAGGAAGCACAAAGGATCGCTCCCAACATATTTGGTATAACTAATATTAAAATATTGAATTCAACCCCACTGTGCCAATGTAGTAAAATATATAATTACAAATTTTTTGGCTGATTACCTAGTTAAATAGGGATAGGGTAAGATACTGTATGTATATACATAGGGATATTGAATACAGAACTAACACATGGTAAAAGGCAATTGGTGAAGATACAGAATGATTTGATATTTGATAGCTATACAAATTGATAAAAGATCATGAAAAGCTTCATAGGCGATACAGTGATTGGTAGATATATAGCTATACACTCGGTTGATATATGGATCTAGCTACAAATCTACCAATGTATCACCTATCACGCTTGCCATTATCTTTTATCAACTTATAGAAAGATTTGATATTAAATAGTTACCTAGCTATATACTGTATCTTCACCATGCTTTTTACTATATGATTCGTTCTATATTCAATATCCCTATGTATATACATACACTATCTTACCTCCTCCCTATCTAGGTAGTCAGACAGAAAATGAATATTCATCATATATTTTAATAGTGAGGTTGAATATATTATTCTAACATTAGTAATATCAAATATATGAGAGCAATCCTGTAGGCGCCTAGGAGCACAGCGGCAATGGCAGCCTCTTGTAAGTGCTACTGCATTGGTCCTCTGCACACAATGGGCGACATTTTGTTGGAAACACAATTTTTTTGTTTTTATTTTTTAAGACCCTATATTGACTGAGCAGGCGCAATATTTAAAATTTTATTTAGAAGGCAGCCCATGTAACGTTCGGTGGTCATAGGTGATCATTTAAGCACAGAATGAAAATGAAGAGGCCAGAGCTCCAAGAAAAGACCCCCACAAGCCCGCCCCTAAGCTCAAACATACCGCAAGTATCATTTTAATCAGTGTAACAGTGCCAACATGACAATGTCTGTAGTTTACTTGTCAAAATCCTGCTGACAGGTTCTCTAAGTTTTTACTAAGTGAAATGACCCAACAATGGTGGTAGAATATGAAATATATGAAATCTTACATAATAGAGATACACACATACACTCACATGAACCCCACATACTGAAACGCCCTAGTCTGTGATCATTAACCTGACATATTGAAACGCCCTAGTCTGTTATCTTGATCCATAAACCTAGAGAAGAAAAATTAAAATAGTTACTTTTACGGTAAAAAAGGATCCATTTTAAAAGACCCTTATCACCAATACAAAAGTAAAATTAACTATATTCCTTTTATAACATCATGTAAGCAGTAGGAAAAATGGATAAATAGATGATAAAACCTTGCGAGGAAGTCTTCTAACAATTCTTGCCTGTAAATAGAACAACTCCAAAAACATTATGAAGTTAATTAAATTACACAGACTTTCAAA